>CAEFZY010050910.1:0-26495 GCA_903066815.1 Brachyrhaphis roseni
CTATCTATCTATCTATCTATCTATCTATCTATCTATCTATCTATCTATCTATCTATCTATCTATCTATCTATCTATCGAGAGAGAGAGAGAAAGAGAGAGAGACATCTATATATATAGGAAGATTCTGCATTTAGTAATAGAGAATTTTCTCTTCTACAGTTAAATAAATTTATAGATGAGGTTTAACAAAAATAGCATTGTTTAATATAGCTTAATATCCATGTGGAACCCACCTTAGTGGTAAAATACCATTTCAGACTTACAGTATATTCACAGTTTTCAATGAATACATAGATGAACCACATAACCTATTTTGTAAAGACACCAAACAGATTGATCCCTCAGGTTTACAGGCCTTGTGTCCTCTTGAAGGTTTTACAGCTTGAGCAGCTTAAAAAGTATCAATATATAATATAATAAATAAAAATTAAAAACCAATCTAAAATCAGCCTGCAAGACTGCTGCTCCTTGAAAATTCACAAAAAACTCTCCCTCAGATGCAATAACCAATAGGACTTAGACTTTTGCACAGCAGAATATTTAGTTTTCATTGTGAATTCTGGTGTTTTGCATTTTTTTAAACAGAGTACTTCCTTATGTCACTGATGACATCACTTCTGGTCCCATATATAAGACAGATGAGAGCACTGAGGACTATCTCGGATCCTCAGCTGTTCTGTGGACTGTCTCTCAATCACCATGCGTGAAATCGTACATCTGCAAATTGGACAATGTGGCAACCAGATCGGCTCCAAGGTAATACAAAGAAATAATTATTAACTTATCACCTCCATAAAATATGATATGTATCAAAAGACCTGCATCAAAAACTCTTGGTTAGTTTTGGGAACATGATTGAGTGGTAGAGTTATAAGAATAATAATTACTGTTAATACATTTTGTGAAACCATGTTTAAAGTAGTCCAAAACTGTGTGTATTTCTTTTTATTCTTGTGGTGATTATTTTGAGTTGTGCGCTGCCACTCACTGTGAGTGACACAGGGTGTTCCTTGTCAAGCTCTTAGTTGAAAGATAAGGACCAAAGTAGAACTGACATGGGTGGGACATTTTTATCATGGCTAACACAAAATAAGAGCGGGGAAGAGCAAAATGATAAAAATTGGTAACACATGCTGCTTTTTGACATTTTAGGTTGTAGTAGTCTTCAAACAGTCAGGTTACTTCCGGTGTAAAGATCCGTTTTACATTATGTACACTCAATGTTCTGTATCTAGCTTATATAAAAGCATGAGACAAATAGATAACTGCTTGTTCCAGCTCAGTATTGAATAAATTGATGCCTAACATAAAGTGCAAAACTTTTAAAGAATCTTGATTTCCCAGGACTTTGCATCTTATGAGTTTTTTTAACTGAAATAATTGGCAGCCAAAATACTAAGAACTTTTAAGAGACTTAAGGAGAAACTTGGTATTTGGAAGGAACATGGGAAGAAATGGGGAACAATTCAAGACTTTTTCTAGATGGATACTGACTAAATGATTTATTTATAGGCACATATAAATAGTCTCCTTAAGTGCAATACAGTACAGTCACATTTTAAACATTAAAAATTAAAAGTGGAGCTTTACTGTATAAAGAGGATCTTTTAGGAAATAACTTACTATGGGTGTTGTATTGATAATTTCCTTCTGTTTTAGTTCTGGGAAGTTATCAGTGAAGAACATGGGATAAATGCAACAGGCCTCTACGAAGGAGACAGCAACATACAACTGGAGAGGCTCAACGTCTACTTTAATGAGGCACACGGTACCAGAAGAGTTCATTTGCTTGCTCAGGCTTATTCAAATACTTAACCACAAGTATTGTGTATTGAGCTCAGCTGTCTGTGACTTATTTTGTTTTTAGCATAAGACTGGGCATTAAATCACTGAAAGGTATTGGTTGAAAATGCCAATTCCCAGCTATGTTTTCAAAACTTATTGATTCTGTTTGTAGGTGGTAAATATGTCCCTAGGGCGTTGCTTGTGGACCTGGAGCCCGGCACTATGGACAGTGTCAGAGGAAGTCGCATTGGTGCTCTTTTTAGACCAGACAATTTCATCCATGGTGAGGCCAACTGAGAAGAAAAACACAATATTCATGTTACTAAATTCTTCATGATAGTGGCAGGAGTTTGTCCTGCAATCGGTAGGGTTGCTAGTTTGATCTCCACTCTGTCTGCCTCTGTCATTGTGTCTTTGGGTAAGACACAAAAATTGTTTTGTCTAAGGTTGGTGGTCAGAAGGCTCAGAGGTGTAGAGACATAATTTAACCCTGTCAGTTTAACTGGAGTAATTTCTGTAGAGATAAGTTATTGATTTGTAATCTATTGTGGATAAATAACCTAACTTCTATAAATCTGGTGGTGCAGGAAACTCAGGAGCTGGAAACAACTGGGCAAAGGGCCACTACACAGAGGGAGCGGAGTTGGTGGAGCATGTCATGGACCGGGTCAGGAATGAGAGTGAAAGCTGTGACTGCCTCCAAGGCTTTCAACTGGTTCACTCGCTGGGGGGAGGCACAGGCTCCGGCATGGGTACCCTCCTCATCAATAAGATCAGAGAGGACTACCCAGACCGTATCATGAATACCTTTAGCATCATGCCTTCTCCTAAAGTTTCAGACACAGTGGTGGAGCCTTATAATGCTACACTCTCCGTGCATCAGCTCTTAGAGAACACAGATGAGACTTTCTGCATTGACAACGAGGCCCTTTACGACATCTGTTTCCGTACCCTAAAACTGACCACACCGACTTATGGGGATCTCAACCACTTGGTCTCCTTGACTATGAGCGGGGTCACAACATCTCTCAGATTTCCAGGACAGCTCAATGCTGACCTGAGGAAGCTGGCTGTCAACATGGTGCCCTTCCCCCGTCTCCACTTCTTCATGCCAGGCTTTGCCCCACTGACACCTCGGGGTAGCCAGCAGTACAGAGCTCTCACTGTACCTGAACTTACTCAGCAGATGTTCGATGCCCGCAACATGATGGCGGCATGTGACCCACGGCGAGGGCGCTACCTCACAGTAGCTGGTGTCTTTCGAGGTAGGATGTCCACCAAAGAGGTGGATGAGCAGATGCTCGCAATGCAACAGAAAAACAGTGCCTACTTTGTCGATTGGATCCCCCATAATGTAAAGGTGGCTGTGTGTGACATCCCTCCTCGAGGTCTGAAAATGGCTTCCACATTCATCGGAAACAACACAGCAATTCAGGAGATATTCCGTCGGGTGGGCGAGCAGTTCTCCCTCATGTTCAGACGGAAGGCGTTCCTCCACTGGTACACAGGAGAGGGTATGGATGAAATGGAGTTCACAGAGGCTGAGAGTAACCTCAACGACCTGGTGGCAGAGTACCAGCAGTACCAAGATGCAACTGCTGATCTAGATTGGGAAGCAGAAGAAGAAGAAGAAGAGGAAGGACCCTCGTCTGCAGGGATCGCAAAGGTTCAGTCTCGGACGGAAACCAAACTGGAAACAGTGGTAGAAACCAATAAAGAAACTGTAGATGAGTAGTGTGGATGGGGTATACAGCTTCACACAGAAGGACTCTTTGGGCAAGAATTGAGATGATGTATGTATAGTGAATTTCTTTGGAATTAATTTTTTATGTTAACCTGTTTTACTTGTATTTTTTTGTCATTTTATTTTTATTTTTACCTTTTACTGGATTCAAGGCTTTGATGACTATGTTTTGGGTTTTTGATCTTTTGAAAAAAATCTTTCAGCAGTTATTTGAAATAAATATCTTAGACATGTAATGCCAACAGCAGACCCATGACTAACTAGGCAGATTTGCCTTTTAGATTACCTGCGAATGCTTCAGATGTATATAGAAGGTGATTTAAAGGAGGCTTCTGTCAGGGAATCTCAGCCCAGGCTCCTCCAGAAGACAGATGGGTCGTAGTATTAAAAAATATAATCACAAGGTTGACTAATAGACAAACATGACAATTAGCCACGGTTTTAAGCATGCAATTTAAAGCTATGCTTACATTTACTTCTGCTTCTTGCTAGCCAGAAAGTAGCACATAGATTTTTTTTTGTTTGTTTTTGTATATTTGTGTTAAGATTTAACAAGTCATTTTATACACTAATTACTCTAATTACTGCTGGGATTTTATTTCTCTCCACTAAACTAATCTAAGAGTAATTTATATCCATGGAGTCTGGACTCCTTATGCACATGTACATTATGCCTCTCTTTTAAAAAGCTTTTTAGCCATACACAAATTGTATTTGTAACATAAACAATTCTTTGGAAAGAGGCAAATTGTGCCACACCTAGAAAGAGTCCTTACATAACTGCCCCTTATGTGGAACTCCAGTTGTATAATTGCATAGCTACTGTTGGAGCTAATTAATGCCAAGCACTTACTTTTGTTATTGTATAAACTGTTGGAAACTGTGAGTTGGGAGACTGGAAGAGCAATAAAAATTTCAGTGATCTTCTCAGCACAATGAATGAGTTTTAATTCAGCACGTTGCAGTTTGCATTTCTGTTTCTCACAGGCAGTCATTCAGCAAAGCAATAAGCCATAGTGAAACATTATATAACAAGTATACCATTCACCCTTTTTCTAGTCTGAGTTGTCATGATGTCTAGAGGTGCACATCATGTTACAGTTTATAGTAAATAAATACTTCATGCGTTCAGAAGAGGTCAAAGCAGAAAACCAATAAGACTCGATCCAGCTATTTGGTCTTGTATAAATGTCCTTGTGTTTGTGGTACTATTGTAAAATGAAACCCGTGGCTAACTGATTCAAAGTAATGACCATAATATGTATTAATTTATGAAGAGTGAATAATATAGCATTCTTTCTTCTCATTTCATGGGCTGTATTATATTTTAATACATTTATAAAAAACTATTAAGTAGAAAAAAAGAAGCATGCATTTTGACTATGTTAGACTATGTCAGCCCTGTATGTAAATGTACTTTTGAAATAATGCAGACAATGTTTTTGTATTTTTAAACAAATGTTATAATTGATTTATTTCTCTTTGAAATATTGGATTTATTTGTACATGTTTAAATGAATTATATTTTCAACATTTCTGTGTAATCCATAACTTTAAACAAATATTATATTGATCTTTAAACAGTGTTTTGTTTTTGTGAATGGAACATATATTACAAGCTTTTTCAAAACCTTGTCCCCTGACAGCAGGTTTCATTAACTGAAGGTGAACTGAGGCAAACTGTGGCACTGGAAAGTACTCTGATACCACACTACCCGTGATACTGTTCAAGGCTGTCAGACTGTTTCCTCCCACTTGCACAAGTCTGGTGCCCTGCGATTACGCATAACTTGGACAGAGCATGTTCACTTCTAGATAAGCACACTTGACTTTCAGATGCTCCTGCACTCTGCAGTACAGTTCACTAAACTCTTGTACAGTACTGTGACAAATTAGAGATTATGTGTAATACAGGTCACGGTGCCAACAGACATATCAAAGTTCTTTTTCAGGACAGGTTATAAGGTCAAGAGAAGCAACATATACAACGTGAAATTTATATTTAACAAAACATTTTCAATGAAAGTTATTATGCTTAGGTGTTCAGCCAGACATAAGGAGTATTTAAATGTTTACAATAATACAGGAAAATATACATTTATTTATAGAACTTAAGTAAAAGTATTAAAAATTACAGTGACAGATACTCCTGACGTATTGACTAGAAATGTCATATCTGGCACAAAGATGATAACCATGTCATGGGGGTCCAAACCTATATTTGTGGGTCAAAGAAAATTTGTATAAATAACAACAGGATTAATAAAGTATTTTTTAATGGAATTGGGGAAAAAAAGAAAAAAAAAAGACAAACACATCTATCACAAAACAGACAATTATTTCAACATTTAAAAAGCTTGAGGTAAGATAAGACTGGGAACTTCTATAATATGCCAGAAAAAATATTTTTAAACATTTTCTGTTTTTTCTGCATTTGATGTCAAAATATCTAAACAATCAATCAATTTTGTAATAGAAAATATAATAAATGTATCACATACCCCTGGGGGACTTAATATTATGCCATATCTGGCAGTGAGTGTTTATTTAAGTTTAAGTGTAAAACATGGCATATTGTATTTCGATTTTGCATTATGACTCAAGAGGCGGAAATGCGTAAAGGACTCATATGACTGCGGCTGCGCTGGTATGGGGCGGAACGATTCTTCATTCACTTCATGTGCTGCTTTCTTACATCTGTCAGTGTGACCGTCTTCCTACCGGTTCGACAGCTGCTTTATAGCCTTTGCTGCTTACTATTAAATCATGAAGATCTGGACCTCGGAGCACATATTCAAGTAAGCGCAGATTTCATCCATTCAGGCAATGTGTGTTCTGTTTGCTGGTTGCAGATTTAAACCGACTTTCCTGACCGGAGCTTTTATTAACGTTGATTTTCTTTTTATGTTGATTGTGTAATATACCATATGCAAAGTTAGACCACCGAACATTGTTTTTAATAACCATGTTTCTGTATATAAACTCTGGTTTCTTTTGTTATAACATGTTCGAGCGTTTCAAGTACACTGATTTAGTGTACCGTAATTGCTTTGGTTTTAATAATACTAAAATACTTAAAAGATTCTTAAAGCGGCCAAGAAATTGAATAAAACTGACCATAAGACGCTGTCATTGATTGGTCTCTGCAGTTTTTCGTCTTGCGTAACTCGCCGGTCAGATCCGAGCAGACCCTTTAACCTTTCCCCTACATTCTTCCGTACGTGCTGCCGTAATTGCATACGTCACTGAATAACGGCGGCGTGTGCACGTGTCTCCATGGAAACGTGTGTTCTACTGCTGCTAGCTAGCAGTCCTCCCCGTCGCTCTTTGAAAAGTAATATCACATTTTAAGCATTTTTTGCGTATTACTTAACAAAGTATTTTTTTTAAGTTATCAAAGATGGAGCTGCTTAATTCAGCTTTATTCTTTATATTTTAGTCATATTATAATTATGTATTGACCGAGTAAAACACTCTGAGTGCTTATCTGTAAGTTCAAATATTTTTTACAGAAGGCTTTAGTTAAAAGCCGATATTATAAAAAACTGTAACTGTAAGGTAAATTAAATGAAATATAATTCAATTTAAAATTAACCCTCTGCACTTTTGAAGCTACAGTATGAGCTACAAACAATGAAGAAGTAAGAGCTTCTTTAGTGTTTTGCTATTTAACCTTGAGAGTAAATGTAGTTAATAAGAGGAAACAATTACCGTTTGTAGGAATAGGAATTTGTTTAACTGTTAATTGTAGCATTTAGGTAAATGTATAATTGTTAATAAAATGATTCACTCAACTCTGTAATGCTGTGTAAAATGGTAGTTTTGTGTGTGTGACTTTTATTTATCAAATTCTGCATTTTTGTTGCTTTTGCCTCCACAGCCATCCTTGGGAGATGGTGACCAAGGCTGCTATGCAGAAGTATCCAAATCCCATGAATCCCAGTGTGTTTGGAGTGGATGTACTAGACCGAAACATTGACCGACAGGGCCGCCTTCACAGTAAAAGGCTGCTCAGCACAGAGTGGGGCCTACCGTCCATTGTCAAATCTGTGAGTGTCAAAACCCAAACACATAATCTTTCCAGACAGTGGTGGAAAGCAATGCGATATTTGTATTAAAAGTCACGTGATAAAATGGATTACAAAAATCCAAATACGTCCATCACATGGTTAACTTTCCATGCTCGTATCTGACCTTAACATGCAAGGCTTTTCTGTCCAGTAATAGTAACAGACATTGGTTCTTGTTGGAGCCACGGCTAGTTCATGGCGGTGTGCCACAGCTCGTGCTGTACGGGACATGGTGGTCCCATATCAGTCATTGCTCAGAGGTGATCCCTAACACCATGTGATGTAACTTTCCATCTGTGTGTCAACTCGGTCAGAACCTTGAAAGCAGAGCAGTGACGAAGCCCTCTAGAATTGCACAACGTGTAATTTGAACTCTTCCTTTGGGAACCGTGATTCACTGAACTCTGTAATCCGAACTCTGAAACGATGAGGTTGCAGAAAACTGATACTGTGCCATTCCAGCTGTCCAGATTGTTTTGTCAGCATTTTCTGACAACTCTTGGTTAGATATATGAGGATATGTCTGTTCTCTCTAGTACTATCGTGATTCTATTTTTTTAAAGACCAAAAGTTTTCTGCCTGATTTTATAGTTTACTTACACATCATTGAATTAGTAAAACACTTCTGTGCTTCCTGTGTGTATAAACTTCACGTTTCATATCTTGAGTTTTGGCACCTTTTGAAGGCTCTTTGCAAGCTGTGGCTTATAATCCCAGTATCATTTAGCATGGAAAAATCTCTTTTTATTTATCCTTAGCAAAGTCTATGATGGTATTGTGTGAGGGTTTTCCCTATGGTTTAAAGAATTAAACAAATCTAATTTCTAATATTTGGACTAAAGTGAAAAGTTATTAAATCAACCTGGTGTCATAATTTCTATTTCTGAGCAACAGTACACATTTGAATAACACATTTGTATTAATTCAGCTATGAGGTATTATAAATTGATGTTAAATCAGTGCTTTTTGAATTGTATCATTTTATTTTATTCAAAATACAGTGACATAATAGGTGTTAAATAATTTTTACAGGAGATTTTATGTAGTAGTCAAGAAAAACAAATCAATAAGTGTATGATGTTTGTAAATTTTAACCTGGTTGTAAAATGTCTTCCTCTTTTTCCTTTAGCTCATCGGAAATGTTCGAACGTGCACCTACATTCAGGAGAGCTCGATTGTGGATCCCAAAGAGAAAATGTTTGAACTTCAATCTTCAAATGTGAGTAATAAGAACATCCTTTTCTTTTGAATGCTTGGTTAGATTTTCTGTAGAGTTTGGGATTTCAAGGTCTGCCAAAGATCTTGAATGTCATTCCAGGAGTTAATATTGGTTAAACGTGAAAGCATTAAAGCTTTTTTGTTGTTGTTGATCTTTCCTATTTAATGACAAGCAGTGACAAAGCATATTGTCTTTGGGGTTGTGTCAGTCTCGAACAGACACACCCAGTTTAGGTAGAGTTTGTGTTACTTTCATCCAGATGAGCTCAGACTGTTCAATGACATGACTCTCAGAATGAAGTTGTACTTGTTATACAAGTCTTCTTGAAGTTTCAAGACAAATTGTTAAGAGCTTTAGGGAGACTTGTCTAACTGTTCCAACTTTAGGTGTGAAAATTACTCCATAAGCTGCACATACTTTAAGTGTTAACTAAAACAAATTCTTGATACTTCTTCTTCAGGTCACCTTCACAAATATGGTGTCTGTGGATGAAAAGTTAACCTACAAACCACATCCTGAAGATCCAGAGAAGTATGTTTCATGTTACTCCGTCAGTTTTTCTTTTGTCATTGTGAATTGTGATGTACTAAATTTTCTCTCTGATTTCTTACAAATCATCATTCTTTTTAGGACAATATTGACTCAAGAAGCTATCATCTCAGTGAAAGGCGTCAGTCTCAGCAGTTACCTGGAAGGGGTCATGGCCAACACCATTTCAACCAATGCTGGAAAGGTAAAACACTTATTTTAGGCTGGATGCAAAATATGGATGTGTGACTTCTCATTTGAAATCAGGTTTCTTCTCAGTTTTGAAACCAGATTTCAAAGGGGGAATTTTGTTTGGTTTGTTTACAAGTACCTAAAAAGCATTTTATACCTAATGTTAACATATGGAAATGGATTAAGATTTTTTTGCTTTCTGAAACTACTTGTATTTAATTTAAACTTCCAAACGGAGAGCAAAAAAATAACTTAAAGCACTGTTATACCCTGTCTTGAAATGACCACAAAAAGAACAAAGTTACTGCAGCTGAATTTAACACTTTTTTGGTGCAGTTAAACCACAAAACAATGCATTTTCTCTTTCATTGTATTTTATCTTGCATCAGACAACCTCTTTAGGTTGTCTGAACATTCAGAGTTTGTACTAACTGCAAACATTAGGGGACTGCTCAGCCCTCTTAAATTGTTCTTAAAATGCAAACATTAACTATGCAGAAAATGACTAGTTTAATTGTCTTCCATTTTGATTCAACATGAAGTGCTGTTTTTTTTAAAAACAATAATTAAAATTGATTGAGTTTAAGTTTTCAAGTTATTGAACTATAATCTGTCCCTATAGGTTTTCTTCTCACATGCAGCCATAGTGAAATGTTTTACTGAATTCTTAACAAAATTAATGACTTGAATAGAAAGGAATTTTCAAGGTTGGGCAATGTGCCTTGTTATCTAAAGACTGAATGTTGGAACAGCCACAATAACATTCTTCGTATGTCTTAGCTAGTTGCTCTCTTCTTACAAAGTTCTGCTATGAGCACAATCACTATTGCCTCATGCTGTAGACATTCTGTAACATTTATAGTTTTCATCGTTCTGTGATTTAAAAAAAAAAAATCTTTTCTAAGTTTTGCCAACAAATTTTTATATATGTTTATCCTTGCTCAGGGCCGTGAAGCCATGGAGTGGGTTATAAGGAGGCTGAACGCAGAGATCGAGGAGCTGGCAGCCACAGCGCGAGGGACCATACGAACCCCAATGGCTGCTGCAGTCACAGAGAAATGACACCTGCCTCACTAGTTTAGAGACTGTACATCGAGACCACCAGCCTCCCTTTATGATGCTCTGGTGCTGATTTGGTGCTCTGGGCTTTCTGTATTGTTCAAAGGGTACACTCGTAAACTTTACTGTCTACATTAGATGTATTTAAAGCAGCAGACTGCAGCATGAGCTGGTTCTGAAGAGACTTTCCAGGGCAGCACAGCACTGATGTGCGTTACAGCTGGAGAAACATGTGGCACACTCAGGGACAGGTTTAAACACCACTGACAGGCTGAACCAGAAATACAAGAAAAAGTGCCAAAGCAGACCTTGCTTTTTGTCCAGTCTCTCTCACACCTATTTTTACCAGATGTGCTTTGATATTTTTGCGGCAGATATCAGAATGTCATTGTCTGTCCTAGTTTCAGCTTCCTACAAAGATGAGCTGTAAAGAGAGGCAGTTCTTTTTGAAATCCAGAAGAGACTGTAGGTGCTTAATTGACCTGTGATGGCAGAAAACTACTTGTGAAAGTGTCATTAAAATTATGTTTATGAACAAAAGTTGGAGTAAATGAGGAGGTTAAAGGGTCAGAAACCCTCTCCACTCTTTTCTGTGGGACCGCAGCAATACTGGGACTCTGTACTGGGCACCATATGCAAGCCTGATTCTAGACTGTATTTAATAACTTGTTATAAATGTTTGTCTTATGAGGGGATCAAACTTGCCATATTTATTAGTACTTTGAGTTGATGGGAAGATCCTTTCCAATGTGACGTCAGGAGCAATCTTTTGTTGGTGTATTTAAGTGTCTTCTGTCATAAAATTAATTCATGACCCTTTTATATATGTTTTTAAACTGTTAAAGTTATTTATTTAGTTTCTTCTAAAGAGAGTTGTGGATTTTTTTTTGGTCTATTAATAATGTGATAATAAATTTCTTTATTTAAAAACTGCAATTTGTGCTCTTTGTGTGGTGCCTGAAGGAGTGAGCTGTAAAATTGTTTTACTTTTTGTCAATTCTTCAAATTAGAAATCTGAATTATAAAGAGGCCTGGATATTTGAAATATTTTTCTTTTCCTCTGGAAAGTTTAAAGCAATTGAACAGGACTTGATTCTTATTAGGGTTTAGAGTTTTTAGGGTTTAAAAGTGAAACTTGTATAAACAGATTTAAATAGAGGTGTTCATTTTAACGACAACTTACAGCTGTTCAAATCCTTTAATTGAATTTCTGAGAAAATTGGAATGCTCAGTGAGACAAATTTCAAAAATGAATTTGATTACAGAAACATTCTCTCATGGCCTACAGCGCTTATAGGAATATTGCTGACTTGAAAGTCACTAATGTCCTTCACCAGGAGGGTAATTTACTTCAAAACTCAAGAAACGGGCTACTCACAGAATATTTTATTCAAGCATTTTAAATGGAAAGTAGAGTCAAAAGAAGAGTTAGGGATGCAAGGAGCTGTGTAGTGGCCCTTTGCCCAGTTGCTTTTTTCCCACTACTATGTCATATCAACTTCAAAGTCATAGAACTTCATAGGTGGTTGATTTTATTTTGTGGTAGGACTAAGTTGGTACCTACCCTCTCTGCCAAAAGTAACAATGCCAGGTATAATGACTGTGGTATCACTGTCTGACTGACTGGCAAAAAAGTGTCCAGGTTGATGCAGCAATCCATGTAAAAGGGGCCCTGACCAGTACTGAGTGCATGTCTCTGTATTAAAAATGACTTCTTTTTCAATTTTTCATGTTATAATATTGCAATTTCCTAAAAAATGAATTTGTTTTTTAAATTGAAATAAATAATGGACTATATCACAGGCTGACAAATTTATATAAAAGTTTAACTTTTAGAGCAGAACTACTGAAATAAGTTACAATTTTGACAATATTCTAGACCATTGAGAGGCAGTGCTATGTGTTTTTTTTTTTAGTTTTGTCTTCCTTTTAGTGTCCTCACACGGTTTATTTTGAAAAGGATTCAAATTTTTACATAAAACATAAAAACCCCCATAAAATATCCCAGTTTGTTTGAGTTCATAAGAGTTCCTGCTTATAAAGCTCAAACTCTTCTCACATATTAATGGTTTAACATCAAGTCAATTTATGTAATATTAACCGTCCAGTGAAGTGAGAACTTTGACCTTATTAAAATTTATTGGACCAACTTATATTCTGAAAGATGACATCTTATCCTCGCCATAGGGCTATTTGCTGTCACCAAGCGGCCAAATTATGGACTTGCAACTTCCTCTTGGGAAGAAACCAACGGTGAAGAACACAATATCAGTTTAAGTTTAGTTAGAAGGGTGAACAAGCATTGAGTTTTTAAATGTACATAATAAAGATATTTATGTGTGGGTCCACATGCTTGATTTTAGAATAGGGCTTTCAATTAAGCACTGCTGTCTCGTGTTTGGAAGTTTCCTTTGGAAGTCATAATGACGTCTCGCCCTACCCGTTTAGCATCCTGCATCAGCCAATGAAAATCAAGCATATCGCATCCCTGCACCCTATCAGAAGCTGAGGTTTAGTTAAAGGTTTGGAACCGAGGGACATTTGAAATCAAACAGGCTGCGTTTAAACGACGTGCTCTCTCTCTTAGCTACGATTTGTGCTTCGTGTTTTGTGGATTTAGCTCTTTTGCTAGTTTTTCCTCTCTATAACACACAAACTACAAAGGCTGTTATTTTATTTTGTTAGTAAAGCTTATCGTATTTTAGCGTTCCTTTAAGTGTTCCTGGTTTATGTAGCTCAAGCAGAAGCTACCGTTAGCTGGTCGATGTAGCTGCTAAGTAGCCTGGGTAGGGTTACCTGGTTTAAAGCTGTTTTTATTCTGCACAACAGCCTGTTGCGGTTGCTTTCGGAGACTGTGCAATAATACATTTAGGTAAGTAATGACGGCATGCTTAAAAGGTATTCTGTGGATCGTGTTTTCAGCGTTTGCCGCTAAGCTAGCAAGTCACGGATCACAAAGATGGCTGCTGTGCCTACTTAAATTATAAAATAGGGTTATTAAATGATAAAATTAAAGGCACTAGATTCTTTAATTGGTGTTTCTAATAATTTGTTAATCAAACCATCTCTTTTCTTAACAGATCATGGACTCTTCCACCTCGTTCAAAGTGATAAAGGGCATGAAACCCCAAAGGCCAGAATTAATGGTAATGCATAGCATTTCAATGCTAGTTAAGCTGCTAAATAGGAAATATGGTATAGTAGATTATTTAGCTTTGTGAGTTGTATTAAAGGACACTATGGGTTGAATCTCCAGATATAAACAATGCAGAATAATTTTACAGGTTCCTGTAATTGAAAATATGAAATTTGTTTATTTTCCAAGTAGGGGTGTGCATTGTGGGTCTAAAGTTGTTTTATTATAACGACTAATGACTGGAAAACAAATACAATTTCTTCCCAGTGTTTTTAAATTTTCTTTTTCTTTTCAAAAGATAACAAAAAATGTCACAGCGATCATAGCTAAATACACAAATACTGCTCTAAAAAGACCTGCATTTTTAAATGGGTTTTCTTTGGGACTCTATTTACCTAAAGAAATAGGGGTTTTAATCGCTTAATTGTTCACACTAGCCACATTTAATTGTGCACTTAAGCTTATTCCTTTGAATGCAATCATTTTTGTTTTGATTGCAGTCAAACAGCAATGGACCAAAGCGGGTTCCTGTGTCTCACCATTCACAAGCCATTCAGAAGTGCTCAGTTACACCGACTCAGCATCAGCGGGTTCTGGGCATGTCGAATGGGCCGCAGCGTATCCAGCGGCCTGTTAGCCAGCAGAACCCAGTACCTCATGTCTCTGTAGCTATCAAGCACCCTCCTCCTGCTGACCAGAATGTAAACCCAGCCACTGTGAAACTAACTCAAGCACCACAGCCAAAACCCGTTTCCCAGCACAACCAGCCAAAGACGCATGTGCCAGCTGGCCACTCGGACACGACCAAGCCTCCGTCGGAACCAGCAAAGCAGGAGAAGGCGCAGAGTGAGTACATCACTGAGCTGGAGCAGGAAATGTCAGAGTTTTAAAGGAATACTAAAATACTTATTTGCTGTTTTAGACAAACCTGCCAAGGACAGTCAGGCCTCATCATCAAAGTATGTAAAGTGTAAAATCTTAATGCTTTTCATGCATTATGCAGTTTTAAAATGAGACGAGAGCTACATCCCGTTTTCAAACAGGAAACCATGGAGCCTGGAAAATTTTGACATTGGCCGTCCCTTGGGAAAGGGCAAGTTTGGCAACGTCTACCTGGCTAGGGAGCGCCAGACCAAATTCATCTTGGCCCTGAAGGTTCTCTTCAAGAAGCAGCTGGAGAAGGCAGGGGTAGAGCATCAGCTGAGGAGAGAAGTTGAGATCCAATCTCATCTAAGGTACAATGTGCTTATAATAAAATGTCAACCAACAGGTTGATTAAAACAGTTAAGCAGAATGGTTTGTATACATTTTCACACGCTTTATTGCACAAATCAACAATTTTATCTTAAAATGCATTTCAGCTCGCATTAGTTTCTCTGTTTTTAAGTTGTCCGCAGAACTTTGAATTATGTTCTGAATTAATTTTTTTTCTGCAGACATCCCAACATTCTTCGCCTCTATGGCTATTTCCATGATGCTTCTCGTGTGTATCTCATCCTTGAATATGCACCCAGAGGAGAGCTGTACGGCGAGCTGCAGCGCTGTGGGAGTTTCTCTGAGGACAGAACTGCAACAGTAACTGTCCCAATTTACCAGCCAGTGACTATTCTAAACATAACTTGCATATGGTCTAGTAGTTAAAGCTCACAAATGTGATACTTTTTTTTTTTTTTTTTGCTTTTGTTTGTTTTTAGTACATCATGGAGCTGGCAGATGCGCTCCACTACTGTCATACCAAGAATGTGATTCACAGAGACATCAAACCAGAGAACCTGTTGCTGGGGGGTAATGGGGAGTTGAAGATTGCTGATTTTGGTTGGTCTGTTCACACTCCATCTTCCAGGTATGTGCATGTTGACATGTCTTAGCATGCTCTGTAGTCATTTCAGATCTGACATATTCTGTTTTTCTTCCCATACAGGAGGTCCACCCTGTGTGGAACACTAGACTACCTTCCCCCAGAGATGATCGAGGGCAAAACTCACGATGAGAAGGTGGACCTGTGGAGTCTGGGGGTCCTTTGCTATGAGTTTCTTGTTGGAAAACCTCCATTTGAGGCAAAAACTCACGATGAAACCTACCGTAGGATTTCAAGGGTAAGAATTCTGATTAAATGTTTTTTGTGTAAAATACACGTAATTATTCAACTCCTAATTTTTGCAGGAGTAATACAAATATTTGAGCTTTTTGGAGCACACAGATCCGAAATGAAAATCTTTTAGGTGAACGAACCAGCTAATATGTGTTAATTTATTTTTATTTTATTTTTTTATTGACGTAGGTGGAGTACAGTTACCCTCCACATGCTTCCATTAGTGCCGGAGCTAAAGACTTGGTGGCCAAGCTGCTGAAGCACAACCCCATGCAGAGGTTGCCCATTGAGGGAGTCCTCTCCCACCCCTGGGTGCTTCAATGCTCAACCAAGAAGCCCACAACTCTGAGCAGTGAAGAGTCCAGTCAGTGACTTCACTCCCAACAGCTGGCTGTGCCTACACAGTTCTACAGAACATCAACATGCAGCTGATTTTTCACAATCTGCTTCTTCTGCTTTGACTCTAAAAAGATTTTCACAATGAGGATTTTTTTTTTTGTCTGCAGATACTTGAGCCACTTTGTCACCCATTTATCTTATTCCGAGTTTCTTCTCAGTGACATTCTTTTGCCTGTAAATATTTCACTGTTTTTAGTAATTATGAAAAATTTCTCAAGCTTTTGGGAGATGTTGTTACTTGAAATGGAAATACATTTTCTCCTATCCAATTTACATTTAGAAGCAGAAACATTTTGTTAATCAATGAGATGTTTCTTGGTTGCAGGCCTTTTAGTCTCCAGGACTTGCACTTGCTGATCAAATTCAAGTATAGTTGTAACCAGAAGCACCCAGCAGAGGGCGCCAGACAACCACTGAAACTGAGTTTGTTTTTCTTTTTTAAATAACATATTGGATTGTAATTGTGTTTATATGAGTTGGTTTATTTTTGAAGATAAAAATTGACAGAAGCCTTTTTCTTGTTTACAAAATGGAAATAAAACAAATCTACGTAATGAAAGATGGTTTCATCAGAGGATTTTACAAAGTGTTTTATAGTTTTATTTGGGGGCTGCTGTGGCTTGAGGCTAAAGCAAACTGTTCATGGTCTTAACACATTTAACTGGCACAGGAAAACATTCCTGTTTGTTTTTCATCTGTTTTCTTTACATATGGTAAGTGTAGCATTCTTGTGTTAAATATCTGTCGGAACAGCAGCATCGCATGCAGTCTAGAATAATTCCACTTTAGATGGACTGATCTTTTTTTTGATGGAAAATGCAGTACCTCTGCAGGAAAAAACAAATTTTCCTGCAGAGGTACTGAAGGAAAATGATTAAAAACCAGCACTTCTTGATGCACATTATGAATCAGTTTCAGCTTTAAATTTATCTCTGGGCCTTTCCAAAGCTAATATTCTGCTACGGTAATTTAAGTCATTCTATTGTTGATTTGGTTACTTGCATTCACTGTGGTACTGGGAAAAGAATATTTTTGCAATTTCATTGCAGATTTTTTATATATACATTTTTAATTCTTTGGCTAGACCTGGGTGGCATTTAGAAGTATTTATAACTTCATCAACCTTGTCAAGCATCTTAATTCCATAAAAAGAAAAGTGCTCTCCTTTGCAGAAATGTTTAAATTCATTTACTTTGGAGAATTTTCAAGTATGAACAGCGTGTTTGAGATCATGCAGGCTTTGGGTAGGCCAGTCCTAAGGTTTATTCTGTTTATGGTCATTCATAGGCAGCCTTGCTGTAGTGTTGGTTTACTCTCCTCCTGCAGAACCAAAGTGATTGGGTTTAAGGTTCTGTAACTGCAGGATTTACTGGTAGAGATCAAACATGATTCCATCAACTATGAAAAGTTGTCCAGTTCTTAAGAAACCAAAGCAGTCAGAAAACATAATTACCACCACCACCATGTTAATTCATGAAGCATTTTTTCCCTCAAGGGGGAATCTTAGTTTAATTTAAAACAAAAAAAAACCAACAAAATCATCTAAACATATACGTTATTTTATCTTCATCCAATATTGAAATTTGCTTGATGGTCTGAAACTTTCAAGTGTGACAAAAAGCAAAAACACAAGAAGTAATGGACAAACACTTTTTGATAGTAATACACTTGTGATTTGTACACTTGACTAACCACCGTTGTCTCGGTTTGTGCGTTAATCTCTCTGTCCAGTAGGTGTCTCCCTACGATAATTTGGAGAAGTAAAGGAGAACGCATAAAGTGAAATGACTGCTATAAATCTGGGATTTTCTGTCATTTTGGTGTGCAGACTCTAATAATACATGATTTTAAAAATTAATCTTACAGTTTATATAATTAAATGCTGTTAGGGCTTTATTTGCATATTAAGTCATTTTCCCCCTTTGGAATTTTCATAGAAGAGGAGGACTATGGGATCGCTCTAAATACAGAAAGAAGTACATGTCTGTTTATTTATGTATACCCTACTTTTGCATGTAAACAGGCTCTTACATCTGCAGTACGGAGCCCATCTGGTCGTTAGATTCGTTTGCAGTTGCCGTGATTTCCTGACATCTCCAAATGAAGCCACCCGGAAATAAGTGAACGGCTCGTCCAGATGTTACCCGCATGCTCAGGAGGGAATCAACAGAGTGAATTAAAAGGAAGGCCTGATGCCCGCCTGCAGCAGAAAACTATTCAAGCACAAACATGCTTGCTCTTAAGTTCTCCAAAGACACGAATGTAGAGTGAAAAGAAGACCAATTTACGGCTCGAGTCAAATAAACTTAGAAACTCTCTCTTTTAAAAAAAAATCTAATTAAAAAAAATATGACTCCTACCATCACCATCATTTTCTGTGTTTTATTATAGAGGAAAAAAAATACATGTTCTGATCGTTCTTCTTTTACATAAAACCACACACATTTTTTACAATATAATTTCACTTATTTCTTTATTCTTTAATATTAATTTCACGATATATGATCACCACTTTTGAGATATACATTCCATCTTTTTGAAACCACAATAACACACTACACATACGGGTTTTTTTTAAGTAACATTTCCACAGGACCCATTGGATTGCACAGAATGAAAAATGTATGCACATTTTCCTCTTTGATAATCTCACTTGTATTAATTATGGTTATCACTTTTTTAAATATGTTTTTAGACATCGAAATTTTTAAAACTGGAGCGTATCAAATTAATTTTCATAAACAGGCCATGTGTGGATCTAGATGCGATATTTTTCAATTCGGTGTGCAGTTTCAGTTCGGAGCTCCCATGTTGAGAGAAAACGGGGCTGGATGGAGAGGTTTGGGGGAGGGAGGCCACTAGATGGGAAGAAGTTAAGATGGGACTTTGTTATTGCGTGTTGATAAGCTCAGAAAAAAAGAGGAGTCTTGTGGAGGGGAAAAGGCCTGTCAAAGCATCAACACGTCCACGCCACTGAACCAGAACACTTAACTTTTATTTGTATCTATGTCCCATTTTCTGTAGCCTGTATCATACATTCAATGCATAGTTTGTACAGTTGCTCTCTTCTATTTGATGTTTTAACACCGCCAGCTTTTATTATCAGGAATATCCAGATTTTTTTTTTTTTTTTTTATTAAAAAAAAAACGTTGTTCGGCTTTGATGCAGATTGAAAAAAAAAAAAAAAATCGGATTATTGCATTTATGTATATAGCCTCTTTTTTTCCTCGGGCTTGTTTTGTGCTTTAACACCACAGTCAGCCCCTGCAGTGACGTTGCAGTTTAAACTAAATTTAATCAATTTTCTTCCTTTCTCCAAGCCTCTCAAACTCGATCGTTGCGATCTCACGTGGGAAAGAAGCACCGCAAGAGCGACACGAGCGTCTGCCCTCTTTTTGCAACTTTTCTTAAGGTCAATGTTGTAAACGTTCACTCCACTGGAAAATATGTCTGTGTTTCTTTTGTTCGCATATGTATACAACACGTATCGACTGGGCGGACGCGTTAGACTCCCTCGCTGCTGTTAGACTTGTGTGTGTAAAATACATGAGAGATAGTGCGCAAATGTGTGCGTGAGCTCAGTGCGCGCTTTTACGCATGAATCAAGCAGAGGGGGAAGGAGCGCACGCCGCTTAGTGTTTGTGTGTTTTTAATGTTTTCACTAAATGGGAATTTGCAGTTAACGAGTACAGGTGCATCTCAATAAACTAAAATGTAACCGAAAAACCAATTTATTTCAGCAAAATAAAAGTGAAACATATTTTATAGAGTCGTTACAGGCGGTGAGACGTCGCTGTTTGAACCTTACTGTAAACCTTACATTTACTGTAAGGTTTACAGAAAATGAAAACCTCACATTCAGTTTCTGAGAAAGTTAGAATATTACATAGGACCAGATGAAAAAAGGATTTTAAACCACAAATATTCTCAAAGGCGTTTAGCTCAGGAGAGTTTGCAGGCCAGTCAAGCATAGTGACACAGTGGTCAATAAAGTGAAGCATGAGATCTAAGTTTTCCTGGTAGAAGGTCTGATTCTGGACTTGATAAAACACAACACCAGCAGATGACAAGAATCCTCAAATCTTCACTGAATGTGAAAAATTTTCCTCTGGACTTCAAACAATTCGGATTCAGAGCTTGTAAACTAGTTTCCCACAGTCTTGGGCTTGGATTGATCTCTAAATTAAATTGAAAATTAACTTTTATTTCTGGCAAGAGAACTTTGAATCACTTAAACCAGTTGCTTTAATTCTTACCAAGACAATTCTGACATTGACTCCAGCTTTGATCACTTTTTAAACTGAATTAGTAAAATAAATTTGCTTTATGATTCTATTCTAATTTATTGAGATGCATCCGTACTCCAATGACTCGACTCTATTCTTCTATGTTATATTTGAAAGCCTCTATGAGCCCCTCCATGGAGTGGATGAAACCGGATATGCTGCATATACCGCCTATTACAAAGATGGAGACGTCAAAGAACACCTGGTGCCACTGAAGCTTTCTCCATAAGAGCTTGAGGTGGAAGATGCTGGGAAGCAGAAAGCAGAGCCCGGCGCCCGTCAGGCTGCCGGTGAGGCCCATGAGCAGGGCGAAGTGCGGCACATAGATCGCCATGAGCAAGGTGAACACCACTAGTACACATCGGAGAGTCAGTCCCCAGGACTTTAGGCGTCCATCGCCTCCGTAACAGTCCGGAAAGAAGGCGCGGGCCCCGTCCTGGAAGAAGGTTTTCTCCAACACCTCCACGGCGGCGAAAAAGGGCAGCGGGTAGGACAGCAAAGCTTTGGCCACCAGGAAGAGGTTGACCACGGCTCGGATAGTTGGTGGCAGGTTGTCTGTGATCACCTCCTTGGTTTCGTCTGCCCAGGTCAGGTAGGCCACCAGGGCGAACAGGCCCTTGAGGATACAGGCAGCGATGTGAGTCCATTTCATCATGCAGTGGAACTCGCTGGGTTTCTGCATGTTCCCCTCCAGGGACGGCAGGAAGATCTGCGAGGTGTAGCTGAACACGATAATCCCAATGGAGATGGGGAACTTCTTGACATCGATGTAAAACTTGACCTTGTCCCAGGCCCAGTCCCTCGCCCTGGATAGGCAGTAGGCGATCACCAGGACGTTGATGACGAAATGCGCCATCGTGCACAACAAGCTGAACTTGGAGACGGCTTTCAGGTTCTTGAGGAAGGCGCAGGGGAGCAGAGCGGCGGTGGCGATGATGGCCCAAGACTTCTGGGAGATGGGCATGTTGGGGAAGCTGTTGTACATGAGATTCCCGCTGACGACCACGTACAGAATACAGGTCATCACCAGCTCTATGATCTGTGCTACATTCACGACGTGACCGCCCAGAGTTGGGAACCTGGGCGCGCAGCAGGCGTTGGCAATGTCCACATAGGAGTCCCTCACACGGACGAGCTGCCCGTCTTCGTCCTCCTCGTACAGGCAGGCGATGAGGATTTTTCCCGTGTAGCAGCACACCACGGCGGCGAAAATAATGAGAAAGAGTCCGAGGTATCCTCCATGCAGGATGGCGTAGGGCAAGCCCAGAACGAACATACCCTGGAAACAGAAAGTACAAAACATTGGCTGGTGTCGTCAGGTTGTACAGAGCGGACCCTCAGGGGCGCATCCAGAAACTTTGGCTGTGGTGAACAGATGGGGGCAGTTATATTGTCTTGGGGTGGCTACACCAAAACCAAAAGTAACACGAGAACTTCAGGAGTTTTTTGTTGGTGCTTAGCTAAGGTGGACAAATGAATAGATGTTTTTCTTTTTAAATGGCCTGTAGTCTGTAAATAATTATTTTTAAATACCTGTATACAAACTAAATTAGCTGATTTTGTCATGTTGGCCATCATACCATGATGCCACTAATTTTTTTTATGTTAAGTGACTCCTGCATTATTAGAAGAAAGTATCAGGAATAAATTACAGACATTCAAGAAGTGGAGCTAAAGACAGAGAAATACAACATATTTATATAAATTACATAAATGAACAATTAAATTGCAACTTATTGTACTTTGTCTTTTCTTCTCTTAAATTTTCCCAAGTCATTAATATTAGTCAGGAAGTGACATCACTGCCATTCTATTAAGGCCTCCAGCAGGGAGACCCTCAAGACCCCTTGAATACTTGCACAGATTATAAATCTCAAAACTTTGGATTTGTAGTGTCATCTTGCCGAAAGGAGCCTACATTTAAGACAAAGGACAAACATTGATAATATTATACACTCATTTATTTGTAATAATGTGCATCATGTTTGTCTCTTCTTTGAATGTCTGTCAGCTGATTTTTGCTACTTGAAAGAATAAGCTGAATGATTACATTGTTTTAAAAAATAAGGAAGATCAAGATTGTTAAAAAATTCTTTTAGTGAAATATAAATTTCAAGTTTATAATTCACTTTAGTGTCTGCTTTCTTTGGTGTGCCATCCCAAGATCATCATCAACCTGTTTGGACCCCATTCAGAACTTTGTGGATGTACCTCTGCTGTAAAAAAGAGAGAAGGTTTCTAATTCATAATAGTATTTTAAAGTTTATAAATATATATATTTTTCTTTTGCTGCTTGGAAGAGCAATACATTAAATAAATAAACATCTCTATAAAATGTCCTTATTCTTTTTATTAATATATCAACAATGACGTTGCAAAAGTATTCAGTGACAAAGTTAATTTAATAGTTGTTTACTGTTCCTGTAAACCACGAGACAATACTTAGAGGTGCTGTGGTGGCTGGTGGGCAACGGGGCTAACTGGCTTAATTAAAGCATCTCTTAGGGCCCCATACTATCTTAGGCCGGCCCTGTCCGCTTGCAGCGTGTTTATGTGCGGCTGCACAGCGTGACTACACAAAAGTTGTCATGTTTTTCATGTTGTGGGTTTTCCACATGGCTTTGAGCGCATCCGCCCGCTTCTGACGTCATCGCAGACTGGAGGAGACACACTCTGACGTCAGACCATGACCACAGCATAAAAAGGAACTGCGTGGATGGAGGAATTTTTGTCGCATAGCCCCCTACAGCAGTGCGCACTCACGAGTCTCTACTCCTAATTTCTGCAACTTTTTGTCTCTCAACGAGAATTTTTTTTTTTTAATACATATATAATTTATTTTATTCAATAAAATTGTGATTTTTCTTGTAGAATCCCCCCCACTTTTTTGTTAAGTTTTAAATGCTGTAATAGCTCCTTACTTTTGATTTCCAATAGGACAATATAATCGTTTTTGGTATTTATAAAAAGAAAGACTTGAACCTGTTTGCCTTATTGGTCTGCAGAATTATTAGGATCGTAAATCATAGACAGTTGAAATTACTACAGACAAAGAGTGTGTGTTGAGGGGAGGGGAGGGTTAACGGTGCTAGGACATCATATACCTTTCACTTTTATTAATGCACGAGCCGATTCTAAATCAATGCCCTCCTCTGATAATAATTAAAACGCCATAATCAATAAAAAATCACTAATTTATTAAAAAAATAAATTTAATTTTCTCTTAATCTCCTTTCAGGTGTGCATTATTCTCATATTTCACAGCCACACAACGGGCGGTTTAACCAATTAGAACCGAGTCTTTACCTGGATTGCGTTCGTGACGTTCCAGCCCGCTTCCCAGGCGGTGATTTTTGGTTTAACTTCGGACAACTCGTTGTTCGAGCTCCCGTCCTTGGAGGCAGAGTGCGGCGGACCGGTGCCGTCTCTCTGGTAGTGGCTGTCCCCCTCCTGCCCGCCGCCGTCTCCGCCACCCTCTCCTCCGATCTCGTCGGAGGACAGAATGTCCATCTGCATGCCCTGACGGTGGTCGTAATCCAGGTCGTCGCAGGAGGCAAAGCCCAGAGCCTCCTCGTCCGTGGCGGCCTGGAAGCCCATCCTGGCGAACATTCCGCTCACCTTGGCCGTGGATTTGTTGGACACAGCCGTGGCTGCGTTTGACAGTTTATTAGATATCTTGCCTCTTATTAAAGTCGCCATTTTTCCTCCTCTGTTGACTCTAAACTGTCCACTGACTAATTAGATGTTTTTTCTTCCTTTCCCCCCCACTCAGTGAAAAATGAGGCTACTGTGTTCTGCAGCTCCTTAATCTCAGCATGAGCTAAAGCCAAAGGGAAAAGCGCAAGTTTGGCTTCAAGACACGACGGTTTTCAGTTGCTATCTCCACTTCTTGTTGTGTGTGCGGCTGATGCTCTTGACTATCCCCAGGTTCATGTCACCTTCAGACGTCGCTGCTCCGTTTCTGCATCCTGGCGCTGCGATCTGACGCTCGACCAGTGTAAGCGCACCTTTTCAGTCTCCGAGGCGCTGTGCGCAAAGGCTTTACGCACGACCAAAAAAAAAAAAGAAAAAGAAAAAGAAAAAAAAGTCAAGCCACAGGTTCCTGCGGGGACTGTACTGTGGGTTCTTTATTTTAGGGGGTAGTTATAAGGTGGCAGGCAGCTTTCCCCAGGAGTTCAGGTGCCTCTACTGATGCCAATGCGGTACCGTGGAGCCCGGGTAGGGGGAGGCAGGGACGAGACACGTGTCCTCATCCGTCTGCCAATGCAAAGCACGTCTCCAGCCCTCCCAGTGCCCCACCAGGAGAAAACGGGAGAGATTTGCTGCATTTCTAGGGGAGGTGCTTGCTGCACCCCGACCAGCTCTCCCCCAACCTAGAACCTAATATGCCTCATCCTAACATCCAATGGCATTCCGAGGGCCTCAGATCTTGCATAACTTTACGAGTATAAAGGGGGGTATGAATGTGAAGAAACCCGACTCTTTGGAGCAGAAAATATTACACAGAAATCTAGAAGCTTTTCAATTTTAAAACTGTAAATTTTTCCAAATTTATCTTCAGCGAAGAGGAGAGAGAAGCATCAATGGGATTATTCTGGACCGCGTTGATCGGCGTTAGGTTTGTTGATGCTCGAAGGGGATTACTCTTTGTTTTAGGTGAAATTTTAGGGAGAAAAAAAATCAAAATGACACTTTCAGTTTGAAAGAATAATATTTTTTAATGAATGGAAACTTTGTCTTCTTTCACTTCAGGGCGCATGCAAATCTGAAATATCTGTAAAAAATGTTCCAGCTTCGGAGGAACAAACCCCAACCACCATGTTGCTTAGACAATTTGAGTTGAGAAATGTAAAATTTCGTTCTGGTTCGAGATAGATTTACCTTCTCTCTGTCTCTCTCTCTATCTTTTAGAATCATTATTTATTTGTTTATTCATTTATTTTTTTTAAATCGCATTCCAAAAAGTCCAGTTTTGTGTTCTTAATGCAAAACTAAAATAATAATAATAAAAAAAATGGTTTCCTTCTGAATTTAAAAGATACGACAAAACACTCTCGTAATTCCATTCATTGGATTATGCATTCATGGAGCTGCTGTGTAACACAGACCCACATTCCTGTAATCATTTTGCAGGCGGTGCCTTGTCAGTAGTACTTTGTGTTCTCTGTATCCTCAGACTGCCTCCAGGCTGCAGAATCACAGTCTCACCAGGACATCAAGCTGCGGCCTATTCGACTCCATGCGCCACTTCAGCCTGTAGTAACACAGACTAAGCTGCATCTGCTACAACCTTGCTGTTCTTTATATTTGGTAAAAATAACAAAGCATCATATTTAAATCTCCGATTCTGGCATAAAATACAAGTCTGAGTAAAAGCTTTTTCTTTCTTTCTTTTTAGTTTTTTTAAAGCCTTTCTAAATTGTTAGATCAAAGCAAACAGTGCTATCTAACAATATGTTTAGATACATCGGTCTTCAGCAAATATGAAACTTCTCGACTAAAATGCTGTTTTAATTTCAACGCAATTTAATATTTTAAGGATAGAATGAACGCACAAAAGCCAAACTACACCTCCGACGCATCCAGGCTACAGGGGCAGCATTATCAGGCCTGCGCATCACCAGTAAAACCGTACAAATACAAGGCCAATAAATCGGTCGCACTGCTTTGTCCGTCCTGTCCTTTGTGTGTGCGATCGTGTGTGTGCTTTTCCGCTACGTGGGAACGAAAATGGCTGCTGCTTTGAATGAAAGAGTTAATGACGGAGCTGTTATCAGCGGGCTGCAGACCCGCTCAGATCTGCGCTCTGAGCTGTCTGATGGAGTGCGCTGCAGGATGAAAAGAGCAGCTCTGACACCACCAGCCCGCAGGTCACAGCGGCTTCCCAGCACCCACTGTAGTAGTAGTAATAATAATAATAATAATAATAATAATAATAATAATAATAATAATAATAATAATAATAATAATAATAATAATAATA
>CAEFZY010050912.1:0-50681 GCA_903066815.1 Brachyrhaphis roseni
AAGCGTTTTCATTTGTCAGCCTTTGTGTCGTGTGTCCGTTTGCACACTTGTTTTAATTGTGTGTGTGTGTGTGTGTGTGAGAGAGAGAGAGAGAGAGAGAGGGAGGAGAAACTCTTTCACCACATCCGTTTCCTCTCTGAGAGGAACAGGAGGTCAGGAGTTTG
This sequence comes from Brachyrhaphis roseni, assembly GCA_903066815.1. NCBI lineage: Eukaryota > Metazoa > Chordata > Actinopteri > Cyprinodontiformes > Poeciliidae > Brachyrhaphis > Brachyrhaphis roseni. The sequence goes on from CAEFZY010050912.1 coordinate 165, forward strand.
GTCCACTCTTCTGGGTTACAGAAGTACAGTGTTCACACAGGGTACCGCTTTCAAACCAGTTAGGCATTTTTAATGGAGATGTGTTGGAGATTAGTCCTCATGCTCCAATTTTGTCATGTTGCAGCCATAAACTTCAGTGTCATTTATTGGAATTTTATGTGATGAACATACCGTAGTGCAGAATTGTGAATTGGAAGGAAAAATTTATGTGGTTTTTACAAATTAATAGTCTGGCATTTGTATTCAGACAGGTTGAAGTGCATACTTTAAAGGGGATATTTGATTTCTGCTGCAGTTGCAGCTGTAAGAGGGGATGTCTCTACCAGTTCTGCACATCTACAGCCTGAACCTTTTGCCCATTATTCAGAAAATGGCTCAAGCAAAGTCGGATTGGATGGAGAGTGTTTATGAAAGGCACTTTTTATGCCTTCCTAAAGATGCTCATAGAAGTTAGAGAGATGAGTACATATTCGTGGCACGGTTCATTTTCCATTTTTGGTTATAAAAAAAATGTTTTGCAGAAAATGTTTTGTTTTCCTTTCACTTCATCATTATCTTTTGTTCATCTTTCACTTACACTCCCACTTAAATGCATTACGGTTTAGGGATGAGGTGTGACAAAATGTAACAAAGTTACCATGGATTGTTTTGCAAGGCACTGCCTCTCTGGGCAGCGTGACATTTGAGAAACAGCATCTTCTAACAGGAAGCTGATATTTATCTTACTTAAAGTATTACTCTGCATTTTCCCGCGTCTGTCCTGCTCTGTTTATGTCTCCTCTAGCCTCTTCCTGAATGTGGTCTTGTCTACCAGAGCGTCTCAATCTACACCTGTATCCATGTCTGTGTTTGAATGAAACCTCATGTCTGACTGACTGTGCGTGATAATTCTAATTGGCCTCCAAACAGTCCCTGATGCACTTTACTGTTTTCTTGTTTCTTCATTGTTCTGGCCTGGGAGTCTTGAGCAGGAGCTCACAGGAAGCAGTTACTTGTTGTGCTGAAAGGAAAACAAACAGCGTGATGTACAAATGGAGGAAGTGCTGCTTTCCGCATGCAGACTTCAGCTTGGCGCCTGTCATTCTGAAGTCTAAAGGCAGCAACGTGAGCATGTCCTGAACCGCACGTGTCCTCTTTCAGTCTCGCTTGGTGAACTATCCGCCGCTGTCTGTGATGATCCTCCTCTAGCTGTGCAGCTTCACTTATGAATCCAAACAGAAAAGAAGAAGGCATTGATTATTTTTGAGGAATCTGAAAGCTAACAGAGCTATTCTATGTTCTTCTAACTTGTACAGAAGGAACTAGTAGCAAGTCAATGACTAGCATGAATTCTTCTTTGAGTTACATAGATTTTAAGATTAACATGCTATATTAAGTACCTACTCCATTTAACAGCTAGAGTATGTGGAGTTGTGGATAAATTTGGTAAAATACCAGGAATCTTCCCAGAACTCTGGATTGCACTAAATATCCAACTACAAAGTGAGGATGCAATTTATTTGCTGTGACTGCACAGCAGCAGCATGGTAGTTGGAGTTCGACCAATGCAGGTTTTCCTATTATTTCATTTTGCCTTAAAATTTGAAATTAAATTCTCCTGCTCTGTTGGCACAATGATGTACAGAATGAAATGATGAGCCTGTTGTACAAAAACATCAACACTTAAGTAGGACAGTTTTCAGGGTGTCTGCACATCCTTAAAATTTCAGTTTTTAAAATTAATGCCTCAAAATGTCTTAAGTTGGACTCAAATGCATTAATCACAGGTCTTAAATTTTGTCGTGCCAAGAATATTTAGGCTTGTACATTCTATTTAGTTTATTTTTTCTTGCAGGACTTTACTGTTATGCAAAACTTTGAGTCGTACGCAGACATCTTTAGTGCGTTTTGTGATCCAAGGCGGTTGAAACTACTGGTAACTGGCTACCAAAGCTAGCTAACGCTTTTGCAACCATCATGAGTAAGTGCAAATTTATCACCAGTTGGTTGGATAATGTTTGTCTTAGCCACTCACTCACTCTTGCCAAACCAATGTGATTTATTTAATTGCGATTTTCTTTTGTACATTTCTGTTGTGATACAAGTCTTGAATGTCATTCATAATGGTCTTAAAAAGTCTTTAATTTGAGTTGGCGAAACTTGCAGAAGCCCTAATTTTCATGAGTGAATGAGCTTTACAAATTGTAGTATAAGATTGCATTGCATGATTGATTTTTTTTTTTTTTTTTCCTTTTTAGCAACCCCCAACTATAATCTACACTAACAGTTGCTGGGCTTTCCCACTATCTTAATTCTACCTGGAAAGGTCAGATTGTGGAAATTTCCATCCTGTCACAGGCTCCGAGTGACTCAATCAGGCAGGCTTTGGGTGTGTTTGGAGGCGTCAGCATACAAAAACAAAAACAATTGTGCGTGAATAATTGAATAATATAAGACCAAGCAAATTCTTGAGGAAAACTTCTTGGACGGAGATGTTATCCATCTCAAAAGCCACAAGTGAATACCTTACAAAGGGTACATGCTGATCGTTTCCACTTTGAAATAAATGACATCAAACCGTGGAAGAGCACGCTGCTGTTTTTAGAAATTATTCATATGTACACACATGACATGAGATTAAAGTACTGATAGCCATCTAGAAGCAGAGTGTTTTGAGTTGTAGCAGTTATTAGGGCATATCTGCATTGAGATGGCAGCTAGGAGCTATTGCTGTGAACCCAGAGCTAAATATTTGCTGGCTATGGTACAAAGCAACTGAAGCCAGAAACTAGAATGCTCCATTTTTACAGCAAACACTTACTGTGATGTCTTCACACTCTCAAGTGTCAAAATCTCAGCACATTTATTTCTTCTTCTTTCATGTTTAGGTCTGTGAGATTTAAAACTTGCATGTGACATCAGATTCTAATTGAAATGAAGGGTAATTCTTGAAACATGGGAAACAGCATGTTTCACTTCCTCGACATGTAGAAACATGTGAAGCACGTCTAGATTCTCCTAGACAGGTCAGGTTCAACAGACTCGCCAGGCTTAATTTTAAACATTCTTGTGTCCTTTATGTCTTTTTGACTCCTATATGACAAGCAGCCACATTGCATAACCAACAAACACCATAGAATTATGCAGAAATTGTATAAATGTGTCTTATTACCACTAGAGGGCAGCACATCTCCAGACTCTCCATGATAAGTGAAGTTTGCATTTCTTGGGAGGAAAAAAACTGATCAGCTTTTACCAGAGGCAACTCTCCTGTACTAATTGGACTTGCTGTGCACTCTGCTTTCTGTTTAAGAGAGTCCCAACACGATAGAAACCGATTTATAAGGGGGTTAAGAAAGGAAAGGTCACTGATTGCAGGAGAAATACAGATATGGAAAGATAAAGAAATGACCGGAATGGAAGGGAGAGAACCACTGGGCATGAAATCAGATCTGTTGCATAATCATGGCTCACAGGCCTTCCCAGCATTCACTGGGCTGTCGGCTCTTGTATCACATGACCGAATCAAGCTGCTGCAGTATTAAACCAGCAACACCAGTCTACCACCAGCCTAAGGCAGGTGCATCAATGGATCCGTTCTTCTTTGTGCTGGTTCCGTTCCTTCACATGGCACTCAAAAGTAACTTCTTTTATACTTGGTGAAATATTTGTTTATCCCATTATCATCATCTTAAAAATTTTCCTCAACCTCAAACATTACTCATGTTAGTGTTTTTTTTTACATACCAGTAACTCTGTCTGTGAGGGTTTATCATTCAGCCTCATCTCTTTCATCCTTTTTAATGCAATGATCTGTCCTCACCCTATAATTTCAGACTTCATCACCAGTGCTGAGTCTTTGTTTACATGCCGGCAGTAGCAGACTGCATGCCAGTCAAGAAGACGTCAGCGACTGCCAACATGTCTGCCTTTTATGTCCTTTTACAAATTAAATGAAACGTTTTGTTCAAAAAGAATAAAATGCGTTTAGCATTATTTCCTGCCCTCTAACCACAGCAGAATCAAAATGCATTTTTCCTAAACAACAGGAGGTGGCGCCATAGTCTCATCATCCTCAGCATAAGCGCTTCATAGGGGTTGTAAAACTGCAGTCAGGATTACAGTCACTGTCGCATCATTAATATTTTAGCAGGTTCTAAGTAGTTATAATAGCCAGTAAACATTTTATTGGGCTGCAAAAGTAGAATATAAACTCCCTCCAGGACATTTCATTGCAGCTACTTTACTTTGATGTACTTAAAGGTTTAGAAAATGTGTGCAAAGATGGCTTATCTGTTCAAATTATTTTCTAAAGACAGTACTTGAACCCATACAGCTCTAAACCTATCATTGAAAGGTTTGTTTTGCTTATTTAATTCAAAAAGCTAAATTCAAAGCACATTCTTTTGATACCTTTACAGCTAATGGAAAAACCAAAATTTAGTTTCTATGAAAATTAAGTTACATAAGACCAATAAAAATATTTATCGCATAATTGTTGGCCTACTGGAACGTATGTTTATGTTTTGCACAACTTTTGAAATCGGTACCTGGTCAGGGCTCCTTTTGCATTCCTTCACTTTGTGAAATGAAGCAATCTTTTTGACAATGTTTCCAGTTTGTTTAGATGCATAATGCAACAAACATATTTTGATTGTAGGACCTGAAGCATGACTCTGACACCAGCATGATTTTCCTGGTGGGTGCATAAATGTCAGTGATGATACCTATGTACATAGGGTTCTAGCTGGCTTGGTCTTCACGTTCTCAGGATGCCTAAGAAGTTATAAATTCATGGGCTAGGTTACATTTCATTTCCCCTGTCAGGTGGCATTTCAATTAAAACCGAACCTTTCTAGATCTCAAAAGATAATGCTCAACAAGATTCTGCACGCCTAATATTTTACCTTTTTTGTCTTTTTGGAGCCATTCATGGAGCTCCAGGATACCAGCAGGGCTATTTCAGCTTTGTGGTGCAGCCAAAGAAAGCTGTGAAGAATGGACGCTCTGTTTGAACTGCATTACTGTGGTGTCCTCTGTTTACTGTATATGCTGTGCTTAATGTAGCAGGCTGACGCATACAGACTGCCTGTCTCCTGGCGTCTCTTCACCTGGGCGTATATACGAGTCTTTTTATGCTGCGCCTCTTGGTTTGGCCCCATCTTAGCTCTACTCTGTGAATTTACTTGTTGTTTGTGTGAGCTTATTAGGAGTGGACCCAGGTCTTGGCAGCAAAAAGCTAATATACATTAAACAGTATAATCTACACATGTTACTGGTTTCATAAGGTGGATCTTTTTTTTTGGCAGTCACAGCAGGGGAGCGTCGGCATCGCTGCCGTTTTACACAGGGGAACTTGGCACTTGCTGCGGTTTGAGCTCTCCAAAGCTGGCCTCTCATCATGCATACGCTCTAGCTGCCAGAGCCTCACTATAGGCTGCGTTTGTGCACTGCGGTCCAGCTTTTGGCTCTCAATGTATTCCTGGAAAGCCTGAGGTGGAGCAGAGGGAGCAGGGCTGTTTCTCAGCCACACCGCAGCCAACGATGACCGCGTTCTGGAAACTTCTCTGCCGTTCAGAGCAAATCAAAGATGGAAGCTCAGCCAGTGCACACTTTATTTCATTCTCTGCATTAATGCATCTTATTCTTCTAGTCTGGATAAATAGACAAATTAATTGTTGAGAGTTTAAGTTTAAATCTGAAAAGTGGTTATGATTTGTACCCCACCTTTCTTGAATATGTTGTCTCTTTCAGCTTTATGGATCTAGAGTCTTGATTTTGCAAAGTAGTTCAAGCTCAGCCTAATTAGACAAAGAAAGTCTTCATCAGTCTTCAAATCTTGCCATGAACTTTGACAAATTGTCCTGTCCCTGCTGAAAAAAAGCATTCCCTCAGCATGATGTCGCCACCACCATGTTTTAACGGTGGAATTGGGGGCAGGGTAAGGGATTCTAGTTAATGTGCAGTTATTTGTAACTACACAGTGAATTGCAAGTAACCCACAAGTTAAATTTCAGTGTCTTTTGACCAGAAAACCATATTTGTAGGTCTCGGTGAGAAATCGATTCTGTCGATTAATAAAATTTTTGGTTTTTGAAGATTTAACCTTTGGAAATTCTGGATTTTCTTTTTTTCACCCAGCATGTAAAAGTCTCACTCTCTTGATTGACAAGCATGTTTTACAGCTTCTATTTAGATGGACTTTGAATTCAGGTCACTGACAGGAGAAAATTAAAAGGTCAGGCAAATATGTATATATTTTTAATGTAAAGTCATAATACAAGTACATGCCACACTTTTTAGTTTATTTGGTTAAATTAATAATCAAGAAATGTGAAAGAAAAATTAAACGTATCAATTTCCTTCCATTTTGCAACTATGCACTGCTTTGCGTTAGCATGTGGCATAGAATCAGAATGAATCACATTGAAGTTTGTGGTTGTAAGAACAAAACGTGAAACAAAAGCTCGAGAGCTATAAATGCTTGATGTGAAGACCTCAGATTACTGTTTAATGGGGGAACGTGAATGAAGAATTGGGAAAGAAATAGACTAATGATTGAAAAGACAAAAATCACCTAATTAAATCATGAGCAATTAAGGTGAAGATGAAGCAAAATATTAGAAATGAACATAAGGAGCAGAATTGAACTGGACTAATAACGGAGTTAATTGAACCTTCTGGTGTCTTCACTGTTTTCTGTTCCCATTTACAGCTGTCGATTAAAAGCAGTTTCAAGTTTAGACCTTGTGTTTAAAATCCATTGTCCCCATCAGCAAAAACACAGTAAATAGTTTGTGAAAATAGAAAGAAATATGCAAAAATTGGGCTTGTGGGTTAGCTTATTACTCACTCCAAGGTTGCCCTTATATATATTATTTGCTTCAAAGAGTAGCTTAACCCTGGTTTCTGCTCTCATTGCTTCATCCATCATCATCATCATTTTCCTCCTCCTGGCTGTTGTGTAACTCTGCAGTGGCTGACCAGCAGCAGCAGTGCAACTCATCAGCACTTTTGGTGCCAGCTTGCTTTTACTGTGATGCACAAACTTAAAACTCTCAAAACAACCCAGAGTATGATGTGGTTCTTCATAAGAGAAACACAAAAACAGCATTCATTTAAATGTTACCTTGAAACTTATGAATAAAAAAAAGTTAATTCATGTGGAAAGGAGTTTATCACCGGGAACATTTTCCTTCTCAGCCAGCTGCTTAGTAACAGTCCATGTGAACTCTGTCTTTGTGGTCTGGCTCTCTGTGACCCTCGTCTTTCTCATGCTTTCAGATTATTTTAATAAGTTGCAATACAAGTTCAGACCGGTTTTACTGTACAATTAGACGTAGTTGGTGTACACACATCGGATCCAGCCGGAGCAGCAAACGTTCTCTAAGCAGATTCTGCATAAAACACTTCAGCATGTAGCTGTAGGGGTGCAGCTGTGCACAAAAAAAACTCACATCTTGCTGCTCTAAAGTGATTATGTCATCTCTCTTTAGTTTTCATCCAGAAAGAAAAGAGATGCAGATGGTGCAGAAGTAGCAAAGCACCAATTAATCAAATGATTTCAAATCATTCACTTTCCCCTTGTTTGACTCTGACTGGTGACTGACAGATAACACTGAAAAATATATTCATTAAATGAAAAAAAAAATCCCATCATTTTCAGACAATAGGAGCACCAAGCAGCAGTATTTACTTTGATGCATTTTTCTGAGTTGAATAACTATCAGACAGAAGTTAGGAACAGATGTTTAAATGTACAAAAGGGGATTGTTTTGTATTTTATTCAATCATTTCTGTCTGATAGAGAGAGCAGTTCTAAATCTGGCAACATGCTGCAGATCTTTCATATTAGAATTGGCAGATCGAACCTAAAACTTTCTGCATTGATGTGGGGAAAGTGCAAAATTTGCACTTTTCCCCTCCATTAATCATTTTCTCTACTAAAGTGCCTGCAGCAATTTTATATTTTAGTCCTTTAGGGAAGATGGATTCTGTCAGAATTGGCATGGGAAAGGCTGATCTGTGCATGTCTGTTCATGATGTTTTTTTTTTTTTTGGCAACTTCTTAATTACAGCCTGATATTCTGTCTGCTTTAGTTGTTTTGCAGGGTCTGTTATCGTTTATGCTGATTTTAAAATAATAATAATCCTGGAATGTTCTATTACATTAACACATTAATTTTCTAGAAAGCACTCAGTGTACCTGCAGTTGGATTATAATCACTTTCGTTTTAATCAAATCACCTGCAAAGTACCTTTGCATTCCAAAGTCCTGGACGGGATTTAAAGGGCAGTCATGAATCCCTCAGCCCTATTCTTAGCCTCAGATCTGTCTCACCTTACCGGCGTTGATAAGAAGCGTGTTGGGCTGGTGGCGTCTGCTTTGTGTTCAGCCTCGGGAGGATACTGGGCGTATAAATAGCTCCTCGGATGGGGAAACATGAGCTTTCCTCAGGAGCCTGAATGGAGCAGAGAAAGCAGAGGCGCATCGATGGTGGGTTTCCATCAAGCAGCTGCTGACTTGTGACTTCATATTTTCCATGTTTTCAGACGTTACTTCATGTCTGCTGGATGCCAGAAGACGGGCTGGAGTTAAAGTTTCTTTCTTTTTTTTTGATGGTATTTTGGGGGGTTAAAAACGCCACGTTTTGCGTCACTTTACGTGCAACAATGCAACACTCGATAACCCAGCCCCGCGGAAACTGAACTGAGAGGAAACCGAAGAAAACAGGAGGAGGAGAGAGTGGATGTCTGAGTAGAGAGAGAAAGAGAGAGAAGTCTGCAAAGAGCCACGGCGAGTATTGTTCCGCGTCCGTCCACGGAGGGCTTACTACAAGCGTGGGCTCGTTTCTTTCCGAGCTGCGAACAGCCAAAGCCGGACACGCCGTCAACTCTGGATTTCTTTATCCGCTTCCTGTCGTCCAGGATGAGGTTTAAGAGGAACGGCTCGTACACGCTAAATAGGTGAGTGTGATGTAATGTGGAGCAGCGGGAACTTGTTGGCGTGGACCTGCGGGGAGGTTTGTCATGTCCGAAGCTCGCAAATCAGTTTGTGTGTCTCTTTCTCCCTGGTGTCTTGCGGTGCGACGCTCACTCATAGCGGCATGTCTCCCTTTTTGTTCCCGTAATAACAGTCGGATGAAATATGTTTTTTTATTTATTTATTTTTACTTTTCATAGTGCACCTCTTGGACGTAGATACTTTTCTTTATTAGAACAATACTTATGTCTCTTGACATGTTCAGAAACTTTACTATAAGTGAGTCCTGAAATCTTCCCATGATCCTCTTCTGGACTGTTGTGATTCGAGCCACGGACTGGATCGGGAGAAACCTGTCTGTCTCGCTTTAATGGGCTTGGGCTCAAGCTTTTGTTTCCCCTCTTCCATTTAGGAAAAGGAGCCCAAAGATTTCTTGTTCTTCTGTTTTTCCACTTCCTGTTTACACCTCCTGGCCAAAGAGTGCTTGTGGAAAGGCTGTTTTTTTATTATGTTACCGATTTGTGTAATAGTGAATGAAATCAGCCAATTTTTCCTTGATCTGTTGGGACTGATGATGAGAAACAAAACTTTTGCTTTTTTTAAAAAAAAAATTTAAAAAAATCAAACCATTAAAATTAAAAGAAAAGTCCACTTTTTCTGGCAAAGTGTTTGTCTAATTTTTTATATGAAAGGCTAGAAAACTTTAATGCTTAAACTGAAATAATCTTAGATTGGTGGGGGTTTTTTTTCTTCTTTTGTTGGTTTCAAAGTAACACTCTATCAAAGAACCAGTAGGATTTTATGGTTATATTTTTGCTTTTGTATACAAAATTAACACTGAAGAGTTCGTATGTGTTAAATCAACTTGGGAAATTTTCATTTCAACAGAACTGGAAGCAGGACTGGAATTTAAAAAAAAAAAATGGTAAAATGTGTCAGCCAGAAAAAAACAAACAAACCTGATTTGTTTCTGACAAGAAGGATTAGATGACAGGATTCAGGTTAATTTTGATTAGGTTGAAGGCAGCACCTCAGTTGAAGCTCAATTCACCTCAGTTGTGATATTTTTAGTTGACATAATTTTTCCCTAAGGGATACAACACACAAAACAAGAAAATGTTTTGCAGAATATTTGATATAGTTTTCAGACCAACAGAAAATGAAGAAATTATAAGATTGTCCTACATACATGTTGATTTTTTTTTTATTATTATTCACCTACCTTCGATTTTTATTAAGATTGCTTTAACTTAATTCTTATTAAGTTCTTATTAAAATGAAAGTACATGCTGATGTTGTTTTTCAGCAAACATGATGAAACTCTCACCTTAGGTTTTGATATGTTTAATGAAAATAAATTCAGATATTTCTGTATTTGGCCAGACTATTACTGACCAGAGCTGATCAAGAGAAAATCAACGCATTTTGTTCGGTTCACCTTGTTTTTGTCATTGTTGTTTTTGGGAAGCCAAGTTGTTTCCAAGTTTGACTTTAGGATTTTAAATTAAGCTGTATAAATAAGGTGTAAATGTTCTATTTTTAAAAAATATTTAGTACAGCATGAGTTCAGTTCCAATAAGGACATAAAACCATTGCCATGGTGGTTCGGTACGCTCCTTTATACTTGCAAACATTCCTCTGGTCATCTTAGCTATAGCTAAGCAACTGCATCCTTGTTTCTGCTGATTTAAAACGCATTATTCTGCGAATGCTTGTAGATTTATTTATCAGCTCCAGATTAAGTTGGCTCACCTCTGCTAATCATGAAGTTGTAGATTATTTTTCTTTTTTTGTTTTAATTAAGGATTATTTTTTTTTAAAGTTGTTGTCCTGTCCTTCAGATCTGCACTGAGCTCCAGCAACTTTGCCATTGTGTTGTCGCTATTCAGTGCAAGAGGCTGCCAACTGAACCATTGTTGTTGGTACAGAAATGCTGAGATGCAGCGGGTCATGATTTAGAGACAGTGTGAGACTCTGCGTTTTGTTAAACTTGAGATTTAAACTGTAGCACATCTGTGGTTCCAGATGTACAGCAGAGCAAATGAAACATCCTGCATTCTCTTCCAGTCAACATCCAAACCCAGCTCTTGCTGAAATAATGGCAACAATTTCCATTCATTCTTCTGCTTTTTAATCCCTGTCACAAATTAGGTCTCTCCCCAGCTGAACTCTGTATTATTATTATTATTATTATTTTTGCTCCTTTTTCTTCTTCCTCTCTGTTCAAGTCATACATTTAGAGGAAAGATCCCTTCAATTACACAAGCCATCGCTCCAAATGTCTTGCTTTTTATTGTTTGTCTGGATTCTGTGATAAGACTCGAGTCTTGAGGAAGTCGAGACAAAAACACGCCGACCAAGATCCGAAATATTGCCAGTCACATTGTTGAAAGTGACATTTGATTTATTGGTGGTTTCATTCTGTACACTTTCCCCACGGCCCTCCATTTCCCCACTCCCTTGTTTCTGGGCACGTTGCTTTCCGCTGCACTTGTCCCTCACAACGGCCACATCCTGATTCTCAGGTGCTAAAACACAAAGGGGAGCTGTCGTGTGCCAGGCTCCATCGCTCACTCCTCCACTCAGCGGAAAGTGCCGGAGCGGTGGTGTCGCTCGATCCGCCTTTCTCCACCTTCCGCTTTCATTTAGCAGATTGTGTGCCATTATGTTGTACTTCCATGCAGCGCCGTGTGATGCAGGCGAACCCTTACATCTGCATGTGTGCTGCTGAGAGCAGCTTGTTTTCTGAAGCTCCTGGAGACGGGTCTCCTGAGAACAGCAGGAAGCCGAGGTGGAGGTGGTGTAGGGGAGGACACGACGTCATCAGATGCTGCAGCTCTTTGTCATCCTAAGCAAACAAAAGCCGAGAAAGTTGCAGAGAGAGCCTGTTGCCGTCCCACCAAATGATCTGCTGCAGCAGGATTAGTCTCAGTAAAATAAGAAATGGAGGAAGATGAATCTTATTCAATTTAAAAAGGGAAACTCATAATGTAGAGATTTGTTACACACAACTGTTTCCAACTGGTAATTTCTGTAAATTTTGATGATTTTAGCTTACAGCTGATTAAAAATAATCAAAATTCAGTTTGTTGTTCAATCTAATAAAGACTAAAATGTTTATGACCTCCTGATTTGATAGATGTCCAGCACACAGTCATTGACCTCCTTCAAAAGGAGGCTGCATTGGAAGAGTCATTTTAAGAAGCTAGCAGTTCAGAATCCTGTTTCCAAGCTTATTGGTGGAAAGTTGAGTGGAAGATGACAACGTGGTTCACAAGCAGCAGGGTTTTGACAGGATTGGGAACATCATCTCTCCACTTGGTCTTATATGTCAGCTTCACCATTTAGTTGGATATTTCAGAGCACTTCATGCTTCCTTCTACTTTCAAGCTTTATGGAGATTCTGGTTTGATTTTCCAGCAGGACTTGGTCTCTCACCACATTGAAAGTACCAATCCCTCCCTTATTGCACAAACCTATTGCTCGGTTGAAAAAAAAATCATTTGTCAACCTTTTCATGTTGCACTTCTTCCCTCCACTCACCTTCCCATTAAAATGTTTTGAGGCAGCCATCTTCTTTTGGTTTGTCCTCTTGGTGAAGGGTGTCCATCACTATTTCTTATGGGGTTTTTTTATGTAACGTTGAATCTTTTTGTGAAACTCAATGTTGGATCTTTGTTTAGACGTAAGCTACAATAGCCCAAATTAACAGGGGGAAAAAAAGCAACTTTAAATATGCAGTTCTGTTTCTAATGATGCTATATAATAAGTTTTACTCTTTGCACATTGGAGCTTTGAGATAAATTAAGTTGTCCAGGACATTCTAGTTTACAGAGAGGTTCCTCCATCTACCCACTGAACCCAGAGAGCTGGGTTTCTCTAACTCTGCGACAAACCGGGAGCCGAGAGTCAGTCCCCTTGCAGTGGTTATGTAACAGCTGCCCTTTGCAGGTGACTGCTGCCTGTTTCTGGCTTCTCCTTGTCAGATTGTGACGAGTCGTCACCGTCGGCAGAGAGGGAGAGTTGGTCCCTTTGACTCAGAGCAGCGGCGCTCGTCTCGGCCGTTAATCCCTTGTTTGAGTCCGTACGGATCGGCTGCGTCTGCAGTCGTAGATTACATCAGCTTACGGCACTTTGTACACTGCAGTCCTTTTTTTTCTTTTAAAGGGTTTGGCGAATAAAGAAGACTGGAGCGAGTGATAGCTTCTTCTTAATGATGCAGGGAGGGTGGAGGATGATGTCGCAAGGCCCATAGCTCATTGTGTCCTTCACCTTATTTGCCCAAGCCAGAAGTAGAGAACTCTGTAGCGATTGGTTTACTTTTCGGGGGGTGGAGGGGCTTGTCTCCAGGCTGGCCCCTCCCATATTGCACCTCTGCATGGATTGTGTGAATGAGGAGTCATGGTTATTGTATACGTGCACCAATAAGGTTGCATCCTGTGCTTTCCTGCAGCTGTACTCCCTTGTCCATGTTGGTTGACATTTAGCTGCATGCGTTTGAAACTGTAACGTATTACTGAGTGTAGAAAGATCAAGACATTTAACTGATTAGCCGTCCCTAGAGGTTCGGACCGGATTTGACTCAGACTTCTACTCAGCAGACTGTGTTTGGTCTAAGTGGTTCTGGGGACGGACGTACACAGATGCTGGAGATAGCAGCCTTGTCTTTCTGTCTCCTCTGCAGTGTGCCTGCTGCTGCCCAAGAGTCAGCGGTTTGTTTATGGGACTCTGTTTGCCAAGCTAATCTTCCCGCCTTTCAAGTGAGAGCCAGTGAGTGAAGGAGAGAGCGAGTCAGCGAGAGAGAGAGGGAGCAGGAGTGTGAAAGTGAGCCAGGCGGTTGCAGTAGTTGGTTGAGAGGGAGAAAGTGCAAGGCGCTGAGACGCGCGTCTGCTTTTGTGAATGATTTATTTTTGTTCGTGTGTGTTGGCCGTCCTCTCTCCGCGTGACGTGCATTGACGCCGACAGCCGGATGATCCCACGCCTCGCCTTGCCGGAGCTGGTGCACCTGTAGCCCAGTCTGCAGACCCGGGCGCATCGACCGGGAGCCGAAACTGTGCAGATTGTTGGAACACCACATCCTCTCCTCGCCTCTGCTCCACCGCTGGCTGGATGGGGGTGCTGGTGTGCTGCGACTGCTTCTTCTATAGGTACTTTTCCCATCGTTTCTCTGCAATAGAGTTTGCAGTGGTCGTAAACTTCACTGTCATGTTTTCCTGTGCGTCTCTCTTCCACCCTTCCTTCCTTTTCACCGACTCTTTCACTTTCTCAGTTACTGTGCTGTGGTTTAGAGGAGACGTTCGAGGACGGTGCTGCTGTAGCAGAGATTCTGCTGTAGTCAGAATCTCTGCTGAGTTGTGTTGTACTGAAAGAGGAGGAGGAGGAGAGAGAGGAAGGGGGTTGCTGCGGACGCGGGGACAGCCATGACCCTCTTCCAGAGAGATGAACTTTTGCTGGTTGCAGGTTTGTTTGGAGGTGCGGGTTGAGACTAATCGGAAGAAAATGGAACGCATCCAGAAGACGGCCAGTTGGTCAAGCTCTGCCAACTTTTCCTCCCATCCCACTCTGTGCCCCTTTTGGCAGCACTGCACTGTTTGTTTGGGACACAGTGTTCCCTTATAAGGGGATGGGAATGTGTTTTGCCTTTTCCTCCTGGTTTTCTTGTTTGCATTAAACACAAAACTTTGTCCATAATTGAATATGTTTGCATTTCGTCAACTTATTCCGTGCTGCAGAGCTAAGATTTTAGTTTAAAACTTTGACTTGCTGCATTTTCTGTGGTTGAGCTGAGACGCTGAAAAGACTTTATGCTAAACTTTGTGGTAGCTGGAGCAGAAAGGATCTGTTTCTCCTCTTTTGTGATTGCGGGCTTGGCGAGGCCGACGGTGCCTCAACGGCTGTATAAAGTCTAAATATAACTCTTGGGGAGCGTTTTGATGGTGAGCGTAAAATTGTAGCTTTAATGCAGAGACGCATTGCACAGCTGGATTACATTATTCCTGTTCAGGAATGATGCTTACACTTCTATATAGCTTTGAGCGTGAGCAGTGCTGTTTAGGTGTGTGACTTGTAAATCAGAGGCTACATGTGAGCTTCGCTGTAAGACTTACTGAGGCAGTATTGAAGCGCAGATGATCTAAAACTGATTATTCCCATCTTGTTGACCTGCTGATTCCCATTTGGGTTGATTCCAACTTTTTTCATCCTGCCGATTCCTTCGTAGTGGTAGTAGCTTTGAATTTCACAGGTAAAATTATAAGATTATTTATATTCATCCATGAAAGAAAATCACTGTAAGGAAGACATGGAACCCACATTTTTCTCACTCTTCTTTCTTTTTAAATGATCAGAATGAGCTCATTACCATCTGAGCTTGAATCTTGGCCTGTAAGATCAATATACCGGTTTGATATGTTTGTAAAAATTCACCAAAAATCTGTTCAAGCATTATTTTTTTTTCTGTATATATATATATATATATAATGA
Source organism: Brachyrhaphis roseni (assembly GCA_903066815.1). Lineage (NCBI taxonomy): Eukaryota > Metazoa > Chordata > Actinopteri > Cyprinodontiformes > Poeciliidae > Brachyrhaphis > Brachyrhaphis roseni. Next base: position 15,610 of record CAEFZY010050912.1, read on the forward strand.
CCGCACCACTGGCATCACCATTGCTGTCACAATCGAAAGGGAAACAGAGTTATTTGATCTCTAACTCTTTGGCTTATTGTGATAATAAAATGACTCCTCACTCTATCTCCCTCCCATTTATTAGTGAGCAACACGTCAAAATTAGCTCTTTAGTTCCTATAGAAGCAAGTGCTGATATTTAAACTGAAACATTTAGCCTGCTTAAGTTTACTTAATCAAATGCCTGAAACTTCTTAGGGTAGTTTGAGAGCAAATATTACACTTACAGGCTGAAAAAGTAACCTTGTTTGGGAGAAGTAAATAAACGCCATAGGCATGTTTTCCATCACTGTGTGTAATATTGCAGTTGGCGAAGGTCTGCTTGGAAACAATATTCATCAGGGTGTTATATTTCAGGTTCTGTGCATCAAGACTCTGCTTGCCAGTAAAAGATTTGGCCAATTGCACCTTCCCTGTCCTTCATGCCCAGAACTGATGCAGATCTTGGTGACGTACGTCAGACGACAGAGACAGAGAGGTTTGAACATTGTGATGATTGAGGAGAGTGAGGGAAATGGTAGTTAATTTTGTAGATTTTTGTCATTGCAATGGTAAATAAAAACAAAATCTGTTATGAATTGTGTTACGAATATTATGCAGCCCTGTCAAATGTTAACTTTGAAGAAGTGAAGACATATTTTGTTTTATAATATTTTTATCATCTGTAAATTGTATGTAATTTGACAAGTCTGTAGCAAAGGTTTAAAAATGTTGTGGTCCTGAATTGAACAGAAGTCATTGGGCAGGTTGTCTTAAAGAGGCGGGACATAGAAGGAGGAAGGGGGAACAGTCTTTTCAGCTGAACCAAATCAATTAAAACTACTTCCATGCCACTCATGTACTTTTTTTTCCCTAGAGATTGTTTAAAAAGAGAATAGGTTGCTGCTAAGTGCATTCAGTGTTTTTTCTGTGGTTTTCTTCAAAAGAGCTCCACATATTTACTGGTGACAAATATACCATCCAGAGTACAGTTTAGATTTCAGTGGATAAATATGGAAAAAAATAAAATATGTATGTACAAAATAAATGATTGTGCTGTTTAAAAATAATAAAATATTAAAATGTAGCTAAATGAGTATTATGAATCCTGTCAGCCCGTGGTCTGTGCAAACCAAAATTTTGTCTTTTCTATTGAGTCCTTATGTGACCCATGCTTAAGACAGCTGGTGCTCCATAAGGTTATTCTTTCTGCATTTAATTAATTTTAAAATAACAGCTTTAAGAGATCATCATCCTTTGTGCAGAATTGGAGGAGACACAAAGCGTCGCAGCTTAGGGATGAAAAGCAAGAAAAAAAATATGCAATGGCGATCTCACTTGTGATAAATACAGGTTTTCCGCTCTCCTTTCCGATATGTCCTTCCATCACTCAGGTGTTGAGTGAGCAGCTGAATATTCAGGATTTCTAAACAGTCTCTCCTTAGTTGTTTAGGTTTTTGAGTTCCTGACAGAACCCATAGATAAACTCAGGCATAGCAAAACAACCATTTTATGCTGTTTTTGGCTCATACTTTCTTAGATCTTGGTTTATTAGGTGGATGTGTGGTTTATAAACTGGTATCAGGTTTATATGCCAAACAAACCTGTATTTTAGAGATTTATATTTTCAAAGGGACTGATTTAGAGAATATATATTTAATGTAGAATAATCAAATCCAGAAGTGCCTTCTAGATTTTAAAATAAAGCCAATCTAAGACAATAAAACAGTAAAACAGTCTTTTACTATCAGCCAAATCGAAAAGCTAACTTTATCTGTGCAGTTTGGAGGTAATAAAACTCAACTAGTTTAGTGTTTGGTGCTCATGTGATGAATATTAGGAAAAGTGATGGAAATACTCCAAAATTTTAGTGGTGAAATTTGTAGGAATCCTCATGATTAGATTGTCATGCAAAGTTCAAGTTCATGAGACTTCAAATATTGCAAACAGTCCCTTTTGTTTTGTTTATGTTAATGATTTAGTACTAACTTATGCAGCCTTCTCTGTTTCCTCTGGATCAATTGGTTTAATATCTATTTAACCTAAAGAATAATCTTTGACCTTTTACTGAAACATGGGGATATCCAGGCCTCCAGGCCCCAGCACATGACCAGAGGATGTGTTTATATCTCTGTGTTTGCTAGCTGTGGATCAGTTGGTAAATGTCATAATGTGTTGCTGTGGAACAATAGCCCTGAGTGTATCCTCACACAGTGTGTTGTGCCAGCAGAGCGGACCCTACTGGCTGCCATGTGTCTCTCATTAGGCTCTTTGACGGGCCTGGCTGCTCCACCCAGCTGAGACGTGCAGCTCAATCAGGGTGCCATTCAGCGCCAAGTAACTGATGTCTCCCCTCCCTGACCCCATCGGACTCCAGGGTCGTGGGACGGCTCAACGCTCACATGACCCCGAATTAAATCAACACGAAAGACTTGATTTATGTATAGAGGAAAAACAAAGTTTTCATTTTGCTAATAGAGCCTTACAGGTTTGGATAACTTCTTGTAGTCTTTGCACTGAATCCTGATTTGTACCTAATCAGAATAATGATTAAGTACACAATAAAACCAGTTCTATAATTAAAAAGTATTTTTCTGTTTCTTCTTCAAAGAAACGGCATGAATCCTGATTTTGAAGAAGTTGTTTCTGTTGCCTTCGCAAGAGCAATGAAGTTAAGGATGAAAACTCAAAAGGACGAAGTAGAAACTTTGCTGTGCTTCTACGTTTTCTGCTGAGGTCTCAGTCCCTGTTTAAACCCCTGGATGAGCAGCAGATGCATTTTTTCATAATTAGGACTGTCATGTGCTTTTTGTGATTATTCTGGATTTGTTTGAGAACGCCTCTCTGAAACTAAAAATGGCTAACTTGGAATCTTAACTTCCTGACTGACGATCGTTTTTGTCATTTAAACTGTTGTTGCTGCATTCACCCTCTACTATGGGCATCGCTAATGATTTGTGTTGTGTACAGAGGAACATTTATAAATTTGTTACATTTGTTTCTCACCCATAATTTTACCCTTCTTTTGGTTTTTAGGAACTGCCTGAAGTCCATGGCTTAATGTGAATGTTGTTTAGTTTAATCCTCAGGAATTTCCTTTCACTGTCAATTTCCCATCCCTTTCATTTTAATGGAGTCTACCAAAGGCCTGAAACAGATTTTTAACTCTCCATTCTGTGTTTAAATATTATGAGCCTTTTCCTGATGGAATCTTATGACGCATTGGTTTTGTTTTCTTTTAGATTTGGCTACAGGATGATCGGTTACAAAATCGCAAACGACAATCTTAGAATGCCCACCGTTCTAAGATTTTCGTAAGGGGAAAATCGAGGCAAAAAATCGTATAGTGTGAACTATTGAGTCAGGTAGTCGTTCTTTTGAAAATAAAGTGTATCTATCTTTGGCAGGAAATTGCATGCATTATTACGTAATTTCCATTGAATCAGTGTAAAAAAGTCTTCAAACAATATTAGCGTTTATCGCAATTATTTTTTAGACATTTAATCGCTCAGCAAAATTTATCGTGACAGGCCTACTCACGAGGTCCCTCCTGATTTTCACTATGTCTCCCAGACACTGCAGAGGTCAGACCACCTCACACAATGGAGCGATTACATAATACAGTCTGTGTGTGTGTTTTCAGAAGTAGCCTTGTTCTGCTGGCTCAGGAGGAGACCTCACCTGCACTTTTAGATTCCCCCTGTCAGCACACTTAAATTAAAAAACAGCACAGGTGTTTTTGTTTTGGAGGCCTTTTGTGTGTTTAACAGTTTTTGTGTCCACAAAACCCAAAGGTAAACTTTAAAAGTCAAATAGGAATTAAAACATTGTCCGTGGTGGCAGGCGCCCCTTTTGAGACATTAAAAAATATATTACAACTGAGTCAATAATGTCTCCATTGTGCTGTTTTAGTCTGTCTGTTGGTCAGGTGGCAGGAAAAGGGTCGGACAGAAATCCTTCCCAAAAACAGCTTTCTTCTGAGAGGTTTTCAGGCTTCTGAAAGGTGAGCATGGAAATCGGTCATGGTAGTTTTTGTTCTAGCATTCCATGATTTCTCAATGTACCTTCTGAGAACAAGAGGCCCATTTACAGGGAAACGGAAAAGGGCCTGGGCGCCTCACTTCCTGTTTATCACGTTTGTCCGGCGGCGGGGTGAAAGGAAGGCGGGGTGCTGGTCAGGCGCAGCCTAACTTAATAGAGAAAATGGTGTTAAGTAGGTAAAACTTCCTTGTTTGTGCCCTGCTTCAGACTAAAGTACACCACACACATGCTGCCTTGCGCACATTTGTCTGGAAAGCTGTGTAATTTTGTAGTTGTGTGCCACTGGAAACTATGTCCTCTCCTTTTGGTTCAGTGGGTTCACTAAAATGTCTTCTGCTGCCTTTTTCTGCTGTCCTGGAGGCCTTTTTAGTTGCAGACAGATGTGCACACACTGCATTAGAATCCCTCCCATCCCCCCACTGAGAGATGATGTCACTCTGTAAGCACATCTTCCCAGGTGGGATCCAGATACTCCTCAGCCAATCAGAGCCTTGTTTACACCTCACGTCTATGGCATGAAGATGCTGAAATGCACGCTTACGTGAGTCATGATGGTAATAGCCACTGATCCCATTTACTTACTGGAGGAGCTTATAGGATCTGTGGTGGGGGGGATGTGAGCAAATGTGTGCGTCAGTGAAGTGAGGAGCACCGTCATCCACTCTCACTCTCACTCTCTCTCTCTCTCTGTATTGATTTGACCTCCCGTCTGCCTTTCCCCTCTCCATCTCTGCTTCTACACAGCAGCATCTGCCTCCACCCACTTCCTTCACCCCCATCATTGACCAGCCATCTGGGCACATCAGACCTGCTGTGGGAAGGGTTTCATCACTTGGAGTCATTAATAACATTTACATTACATTTTTAACTAGTTCAGTCATATTCAGCATTCTGGTTTTCATTCATCACTACATGATTAAGGGCTTCTGTTTGACTCTTAAATACCTCATATTTTGCTATTATGTCTGCACATTTGACAACTTTCTTAAACTTTGTAAAGCAGTCATGACTGGCACAAACACTGTGATTCATCTCTCAAAGTGTAGCACCTTGATCTTCTTTGCCAAGGATTTTTTTTTATTATTCATTCAGCACCGTCATTAATTACATCAACCTGGCTAACAACAAGTTAATCTCAGCTCATTAGAGATTAAAATGTGCTCATCTTGTTTTTGATGATTTCGTCAGCTCTCTGCCTCACTTGGTCACATGCTTCTCCTCACCTCTTTGCGAGCTACTGGGTGTGACTGATTCCTATGCTTTCATCACTCCTTGTGTTAATCAAGCTCACACAATGGAACAGAGTTTCCTCTGCGATTAGATGGTGGGACGATCTTGTCTAGTCATCAGGGTAGATTGTTCCTCCACACTATACATTCTTTTCCTTATTTAACCCTTCTTTCTTAGGATTTTTGGGAAACAAACACTCTTGTGAACTGAGGGAGTTTTATTTTTTAGTAATTTTTATATTTTACTCCCATTTCCAGGTCCTTTAGTAGAACAAATTGAGCTAAAACTTTGAATATTGAGTTATAGATGATGAGTATATTTGATGGTTATTTTTGTGGCTAATTTTGAAGCACTAATTAACTTTTTGAACCGCTCCACTCAGAGGTTTGGTTTGTATGTGTGCGTGCGTGTGGGTGCGCACGTGTGCGTGTGTGTAGACTGAAAAGAACTGACTGTACTGTTTTCTGAAAATGTCCTTGATCTCCGTTTGACCGAGTGGCTGTTACGATAAGCAGAGCAGCAGATGTGAGTCGGCTGTTTTTTTGTGGGGTTTTTTCACCAAGCCTACCAGACGCTGGGTGGGGGCCGCTGGGAAGACTTCAGCAATGCTCTTCATAGATAGCTACTGTAGAGAACACAATGACGTCTGTGAATGCACAAAGTTCCCACCGTGTCATGTGAAACATAAAATTAGAAACTGCAGAGAACACAGGAGTGTTTTTATTTGAGACCCTACGTCATTAGCCAAATCAAGGAGAGCAAGAAACTATCCTTATGCTTTTACATCATGATTCTTATTTTAATTAAAAGGTCTTGCAGAAAAATAAAGCACTTTGGAGTACCAAAATAGCATTTACTTAAAAAAAAAAAAAAAATTAAAATATATGTTTAGTTTTGTAGATCTAAGTATAACAGACAGCTAAAAACTTCACCTCGATGACTTTTAAGCTCTTGTCAGTCCTTTAGCAAATTCAGCCCAGGTCAGCTTGTTCTTTGCTCCTGGGGTTAAAGTTCAGCAGGGCATCGGCCGGAGTAAAATAACTCAAACACAAACATGCCAGATTGTCTGATTAAGTCAAGCACCGTCTGCCGGTGCCGGAAATGGGAGACGTTTCCTTTGAGGATAGATTCCACCTCCCTACCCCATCCCTAAACACACTGCTTTCATCTCTCAGTTCTGCTTGTTGTTGCTTTTGTTGCAGGCTGAGAAGACGAACAGTTATGTAATCTACCTCGAAACAGGCTGGGGCATGTGTTACAAAGCAGACTAATGTAATTTAGCATGTGCTGTTAAGGAAAGCGCGTTGATCTTATCAGCCGTTTTCTTTAAATCATGATCATTTGTGCTGACAGTCATTATGGCTGACCTCGGGGAGACACTGAGTCACATGATTGTCACATTTATGATGCTAATGCTCTGTGAAGTTCAGAGCACTGAACTCAGGTACTCAGGCACTGATTAATGGACTTTTGAAAAGTTGTCATTTATTCTTTGCTGTACGTAATTTGGTAACAGATCGTTCTGTGCCTTTGCCTCATGTGCAGCTGTGTGTTTACGGTACACATGGTTGCGTTCTTCTTGATTTGGGAATATGACCTTGAACTGACAGAGCGCCCCAATCTGGTGAAGAGTCCTCACACCTTCTTCTCTATCTCCGGTTGCCTTTGAGACCCTTCACCAGTTTCACCACCGATTCTTGAAAAGATTGGAAGCTGATTTAAGTTTATTTCAGTTTTGAAGAAGTGCAGAAAAAAGTACTAAGAGTCTGGAAAAATTTTACTTTTCAATACTTTATTCTCGTTCAATTTTGCTTGACAGATGACTATCTGTCCTCCCATGAGTTTTTCAATCAGTTGTTCATTCGTTTTTTCATCTAGCTGTCTATTTGTCCACCCAGCTATTGGTACTTCCACACTTTTAACCATCAGTTTCTGTCAATCAATCAATGTCTTCATTCAGCCATCTGTCCACTCATCTTTTGTCTGTCAATTCTTCCTTCAATTGATTCATCCATTTTTCAATCTGGTGGTTGTTTTAATCCTGCTTCAGTTCCACCTAGTCTTTAATTTGTCTATTATCCATCCAGCCACCCATGTTCTTAAAGCCTGACTATTATGTAAAATATTTGCCATAGCTGCAGAGTGAAGGTTTTTATTATATGTTAAAAATGTCATATTTATGGACATTTGAGCCTGAAAAAAGAAAGAATAATACATAAGAACCCTGGTTGTACAGAGCGTTCCTCTATCAGATGATCTGAACCAATGTTTTCTCATATTCTGAAAAGAGTGCTCTGTTCACCTCAACACTTCATCCTCTACACTCTAATGCTCCACCCTGTACATCCTGTGCAAACATGGGTCCAATCCAGTACCGCTCCCCGCCACCTCCTCTTTCCATGATGCTCTTTCTCCTCTCTCCATTCCCTCCACCTTATCCTGCACTGCACCTACTCTCACAGACATACACACAGTCTGCTTTTTGTTCTCCTCAGCAAACATCAGCATGTCTGACTGAAGCCTGTCCAGTTGCACCGCTTTCCTACGTCACCAACACCCACCGTTCCAGCTCCCCAAACCCACACTTATGCTTTGTGGTTCTCACATTTCCTTGTTTTAGTTTATTTTATATATATATACATATATATATATATATATATATTTTTTTTTTTTCCAAATGGCTAAAAGTAACTCATTTTACAGTCTCCATTAGAATGCCGGTCTCTGTCCTGTCAGTGCATTCATAATGATTTGGTTTCAAGTTCACTTTTACATGCAAGTATCCACGCTTGTAAAATTTTATATAAGTTTTTTGAAAGAGGAAATTTGTGTCCATTTCTGAAGATATTTGAAGAAGCAAGTGTAATCTTTATCAGTCTTTACATTGAAAAAGAATGTGTTCTGTTTAACTGCCTAATATGAAAGTTTTTGCGCATCTACTTTTTGGACCAGTAGATGGCAGTATTGATCCCATAACCAAATACTTTGTGAACCAGATTTGGAATGCTCTCACAGGCTGATGCCCAAACAATCCTGTGCACTGTTGTGTTTCTTGAAGCTGTAATCTGGAGGTAATGTTTTGCTTTGGATCAGAAATGTTCAGAATTTTATCTGCCTTGGAGATATCTGCAAACATGGAGATTTCCAAGTCTCCATGCCAAAGTAAACATGCACTTCCCAAGAAAAGAGACATTCCTGTCTGTCTCTGCTTCTTTCTTCTTCTTTTTTTTTTTTTTGCTGGGTTATAAGAGTTTTTGGTAGACTTTGAGCTATGGGGATGATTATTTGTTTCTTTCAGGAATTTAAAGTCATAACATGATATGCATGAATTGGAAAAATTGTGGCTCCCAAGCTGCATTTTCTTTTTCTTGAACCCTTTTACTGGCTGAGTTGATGCTGCACCTGTTTTTTTGGATGACTTCACACTGTCACGTGGTTAATCTCCAACACTGAACAAGTGACCTTGTCCACAGTCTTGTGGCCATTTGCAGGATAAAGGCTCATTACGTTTTCGTGCCTGAGGACTGTCACGTTGCAGGCATGGTGGGAACTCTTTTGATGCTGCACCATTTCACTGCTTGGTCTGCCAGTCAACTGCTGCAGATTAAAAAAAAAACCATCAACAAGAAGCTCAAAAAATGGTATCAATCAACTGTTTTATGCCAGATTTTGAAATTCTTTTTAAAAAATCAGTCTCAAGGCATTAGTTTAATTTTTCTGTAATTTTAGTGTGAAATGCATGTAACTAGAGAGAGGAACCAGTTTGGTGTAAACAGTTTACAAGCAGCTTAGCAAAAGTGACAAATTGTTACAACAGACAGACATTAACTTGGGGCAAACTAGCCTTTATAAATCTATACCCCCATTTTGAATGAATTCATTGCAGTTTTGTCTTTCCTAGTCTGTAAGCAAGATACATTGTACCAGTGTACATAACTGTTTATCAATTTAAGTATTTTTGTAGTTAAATATTTTTAATGAATTATTCAGATAACTTATCGTAAAAAATGGCTTTGTCTCATTTGTAAATAAATATTTTTCTCTGAAGGTGCTCGATTTTATCCAATTTCTATTGATTATGATTTTGTTTCTATGAAGTCTGTTCTTAAAAAACATTACATTTTAAATACAAACGCTACTCAGCCCAGCTCTGATTGATTTCCTGCTGGTAGGTATGATTTATTGATGTGTAATCACATTTCACTAAAGCAGACTAGTGAAATCTACTTGAAACTGATTGTTTTATTGAAGAGTGCAAAGTTCCCAAGTCTGAAACAAATTGCCACAAGGTTGATTTGAACAATGGAGGATTTAGGATTGTTCTTATCTCTTCTGTATAGTTTATCACCCACTTTCTCTCATTATTAATCTGTTTTATGGATGACTGCCCTTGACCCATTGGACTCATAACCCCTGTTTGAGTGCGTGGTTTAGTATTTGACTGACAGGTGTTGGGCTCCCCAAATGGCAGATCATCTGATGGATAGAGACTCTCCTATTCTCAGGAATGTAGGGAGGAGGAGTTCAACCGGAGCTCAGGGCATGTTGTGACAGGCTCCCACCCAGATGCAAGCTCTTTCAGTCTTATTGTCCAAACTGTTTTTAATCCAACTAGTCTTTCTGGTCTGGCTTTTACCTCTGTGATCTATGATTAATCATCTTTTTCACCTTTTCACTTAGCTTTATTCTCACTTTCTTTTTGTTCTTTACCAGCTCCCATTGTTTCCTCTTCTTCCTTTCCAATGCTTTTTCTTCGACAGGAATTCATATAGTATCCATGGAGTTGGTGATTTATATGTCTGGACAAGAGTCTGGTATTTCTCATCTCCTGTCTCCCTGCAAAAGGCCCATGGACCATAGGAAGAGAAACCCTTCAAGTTTTTCCTCTTGGTTTGCAAACATGAAAATAACTATGTGCCATAAAGAAGAGAAGAGCTGAACGTTTCGACATATGATCCAACTTGACTACTCATTAGCATGAATGCAGATGCAATTAGGCGGACAAGTATTTTTCAATAATCTCATTGCTGGTGGTAAATGGAGCAGAAATTGCAATCTTAGCGCGTTTGCTTGTGAAGTGCACATGATCAAATTCACAAACACAAAGAGCCAGGTTCAACAAACTTAAAGTATTTATCCTTTTCATTTGCTTTAGCTCTCCTTTGTTTAGCCAGCATTTGTGCAAAGAGCACAGGCATGTCTTTGCATGCTGCCCATCCCCTTCAGGAATGTTGAGCGAAGAAGAGATGAAGCAGAATAGTAAGAGAGAGGGAGAGAAACATTGAAAGATAAATGCTGTGAGGCTGGAATGGAGAGAATAAGTGGAAAGAGAAGGCAGAAGCAGACTTGAGTTTAGTTTTTATGAATAGCGCTGGTGCTTGAAGCACTCTGTAAATGCCTAAACTGGTCTGTAAAATTAGGTGCTGTCACCTTTCTAAGTGAAAGTTAAATTCAGCATTTTGTGACTCACAATTTATGTCTGAGGCACTCTGTTATTAGCGTTTTGTAAACACAAAACAATTTTTTAAAATATATTTTTGCTTAGATTTTGTGGTACTTATTGACGATAATTAGCCATGAAATGGATAGAGAGAATGGGGAGACACCATGCACCAAAGTCTGTTAGTCCCTTCTTGTAGGAGGCTAATTACTTACCTTTAATTTCTTGCTCATCACACAGTGTTTGTTGTATAATTTCAGCTGAACTGTATTAATCAAAGTTTTGTGGCCAATATGAGATATTTTAAAGAAACTATTTTCATTTAACATAGTTATCAGTTAGTGAGGCCAGCATGACTAATCCAGCAGTTTCCCTTGGTAGAGAGAATGTAGACGTTTATCTCAACTCTGAGATTTCTAAATTTGCTCTTTTCATGAGGTTAAAAACATAACAAAATGGTAACATACTACTTTGCTCTAGTATGTTCAAGCATACTGTTATATGCTGAAAGCCTTGCTCACTCTCCCTGCCTGAATGAACTTCAGACATAAACTCAAAAGTTTGTAGAAAATACACTTTTAAAAAGCTTCTTAAATCACGGCGGTTACTCTGAGTTTGAGTCTCTTCACAGTTAATGTCCACTTATGGACATTAACATGTAAGCATCCAGGCTCTTCTGTATGTATCATTGTCCTTTTTTTGTGAGAATGTACATTGTCAAGATTACCTCAATTTGGAAGCTAACTCAGAACTACAACAGAAAATGGGTGGACCTATTTACACGTATTAAGGGAAGGTAAAGGGGGTTTAACTCCGTCCACACCCAAAGGTTTTGTTACTGCGACCTGGTAATGCTTGGGTTTAGGCCGATTTCTTATTTTCTAACCAGCCAGCCACGAGCAATCAAACTGAAAATTGTTCTATTCAATTTTTCCCAAATGGCTAAAAGTCTGTCCAATTTCTTTGTGCCTTTCTCAACTTTGTTATAGTTTTTATACAATGTCAAGCAAATGCCACACTTTCCTAAATAGTTTTGGATTTCATATTGCAACACAGGTCATTCAGTTCAGTATATCATGTCTCCTGAAACTGCTGACTTTTATCTGGGCATACAGATACAACCCAATGTGCTCTGAGGAACTCCCTTCTGCACTGTTTTCACTAGCTAAGACCTTACCTAAACACATTCCCACAAGCCCAGAATGCTGCAGCGACAGCTCTTAAAGACCGGCTTGGACAGTGTCTGCTTTTTATGCTCTGACTTTGTCTAAAACATAGTTGGACCTCTGTCCTAGCTTTGATCTCAGGTGCGATGTGCTCTGCTACTGTTCTGACTAATCTGCTGCTCGCCTGGAATCACAGTTGTTCTTCTTTGTTTTAAAGCAGGTGGAATTTGTCAGCAGACTTTCAGATCCAACCTGTTGAGCCAGCCAGCAGTTCTCATCAGTTTTCTTTTTTTTTTTTTAATGCTCCCTATAAATGAATCCCTTTCATCTTAATGACATATATCATTAACCGAACATACACAGTTAAATTTTTTCATAACTCTAGATATTTGTAACTTGTAGTAGCATGTGGCCTGTAATCTTGACCTTTAACACAGGAACGGAGTCTTAATGGCGTGATATGACGTCAGTACTGTATTCCTCTGAATTTTGAACACGTTCTTCCCCAACTGCCTTTGCATTCCTTGTTTTATCTATTTGCATCAGTTATTGACATAAATGTCACCTTTTTTCTCACTTCATCAGATTATGAGTAAGTGCATCTTTTGTCACATGGATAATGACGTCAGTGATTTTATACACGTTTTAGCTTCTTTTCTTTTTTTTTTTTAAAGCAGACAAACACAAGTCAAGCTGTTTTCCTAACTTCACTTCCATGTTTGTTGGCTGGCACACATCTAAGATTCTGACTAGTTTTATTTGTTTGTTTTTTTTGGGAGGTGAGGGGGGATAAATTTTAAATCCTAGATTTGGTTTAGGTGAGCAGGTAGAAGGCAACTGATGCCATGTAGTGTCTGTAAAGAAGGAGGAAAGGTGACTGTGATGAGAGCAGAAATAGTAAACCATTGTCTGCCAGACCAAAGGAATGCGGCCGTTGGTTTCCATCTACGTCAGACACACAAGCAGGGCCCAGTTCGCTGGCATCGCCTCCGTCTCCACCTACTTGCATAAAGGACAAACAGCTGTGGAGGTGTTACTACATGCTGACGAGTTAATGGGAGACTAGGTTTAATGACCACTGCCCTTTAATTCTCTTCCTGGATTCAGTGAAGTGACGCCAAGCCTGGCTGATCTTGTTCAGATATCTTCCAACTTAGGTGACCACAAAGGTTTAATGGTTTGAGTCAAACTAATGGAACGTTCCCTGAGCATTGGGCTTCCTTGTTGGAATTCAAAGACAAATACAGCACTTTAATCTGTTTCAAAACTTATGGTGTTATGTTATTGCCCTGTATTTTGCCGTTTATTTTATATTACTAACCTCATTGCGTTAATATTAACACCATGATGTTAACTTTTTTTTTTTTCAATTTGAATGATTATGACCTGTAGCTATTAAAGCTCAGAATTTAGTTATGTAGTAAATTAAATATCAGACCAATATTTCAGTTTTCTTCAGTTTGATGGGAAAGACTGATTTAACAATTGTCTAGCAGGTGGCCAATGACACCCTCCACAAGACGCACAAAGCCATTGATAATGGCTGGTTGTTCAGTGATGTATTTAAAAAAATGTTGAGTAGAAGGAAAACGTGTAGGAAAAAGTTCACAAGCAACAAACATAACCACAGCCTTAAGAAGATTGTAAACGGGAAGATAACTGTCACATTCCTTGTGTCACGTCGCTCTTGAACTAGAGATGTCAGAATTGTCCTCCCTGGGTTGGGACGAAAATGAACTAGACTGCTGTTTAGTGGTCTAAAGTCCTCTTTACAGATTAAAGCAGTTTTTCCATTTCATTTGGAAATCAAGTTCGCAAAGTTTTGGAAAAGAGTGAAGTAATACAGAAACAAAAATTTGCACAGTCTGATAATTTTGGGTGCCAGGTCATCTGCCAACTGGACCAATTTCTACTCAACCTAGAAAATGAAAAATTTAGATCACTTCATGGTTTCGTCTGCTGAAATGCTGTATGAGGATGCTTGATTTCATTTTCCAGCAGGACTTGGCACCTGTCCACACTGCCAAAGGTGCCAAAAGCTGCTTCTGTGACCATAGTGGTACAAACTGCCCTGACCAGAAGCTCATAGAAAATCTATGCAAGCTGGGCTTCCATTACAGCTCACATGATCCAGTAATTCATGCAAAGAAGGTCCAATTAAGTATTGAATTCATGTACTGTACAATGCATGAAAATACTTTTCAGCATGATGACATGTCTGCATTGCTGGGGTTTTTATATAGTATTTTATTATCCAGGGAATTGAATTTTGGGTTCTTATTAGTTAGCCATAATCATCAAAAGTACATTAAATCTATCACTCTGTGTGTAAAGTATCAATGAGTTTCACTTTTAGAGCAATATTACTGATTTATTTTGGATGAGCTAATTTCTAAAAATTCATAGTATGTAGAACCTGTCTTGACTATTATTCTGATTATGTATACATTCTTACAAATTCTAATTTTCCATTACATGGCACTTTTTGCTTTACATTGTGGGTGGTAACTTGTACCTCAGGCTGACTACTGAACTGTAGGACTCCCCTTTACGTTGATAGCTTATTAAATGGGATTACTGCAGGTTTTTGTAATGCAGTGCTAAAGTTGCATTTTATAGACACTGATTATTGTAGAGAAACTGACAATCCACCCCCACATCTGGCTATTCCTCCTCAGTCACTAGTTAAGCTACTCTGCACATGCATAGGCAGTCACATGTTATGACCTCTGTGCAGGTTTTTTCATTCTTCATGGGCCAAACTAGGCAGGCTTCTACTATTTTTAGCACCATGAAAAAAAAGGCCCTCCTCCTCCTGTTAGTACTTCTCAGTTCTGATTCAACAGTAGGAACCAATGAACATGCCTCAGAACCAGCCATCTCCACCCACCAATTCCAGTTAAGTGGGTGCACACCCTAAAACACAGCTGCTTCTCAGGTCTTTCTGGATCAAATAGGGGCTTTCCCATCTGGAAGCTTGGCCTCATGTATCTGCTTGCCCCTTGTTTCATATGAGGAATGCACACTGCAGCTCTGCAGATTGCACAGATTAGTTTCTGTGATGTGGTAGCTTGTCAGTCGTACACTTGCCACATGTGCAAAGACTGACCCCCTCTGCTCATTTCTCTTTTTTTTTTTCTCTTTTTTTTTTGTCCCCCAGAGGAGACAATGATTGCAAGAGGCGACAAAAACAAACCAAGAAAAGCAGCGGAAATGTGTGAACACAACGGGAGAATAAGAGGGCCGTGCCTGCTGTCAAGCACTAATTAGAGGGAAGAACGGCAAAGGGAATGATAGTTTGGCAACAACAGTTGTAATTTTCCCATGAGTGCAACTTATAGTCAGTTTTCATAACTCCTTGTCCAAATGTTGTTTGCTTCCTGACAGTGTAATTAGAATTTATAATTTACTTGTGCTTTAAATTATGTTCTTAAAATGAAAAAAAGTCTCCAAACAATTCCCTCCAACAATAACCTCACCCTGCAAGAAGTGTACAGCCAGATTCCCTCGCTGGTTCTTCAGTCATGCATGAACACGTCTAACTGTGGTCATAACTGGGTTGCAGGAAAGGTTTGAGAATGAAAAGGAGGAATGTCACCTTGCAGGCCCAGCACCCACACCGAGCCATTCACTCACAGAGGGAGGCAATGCTGAGCAAATATTCTTGCTGCAATCATTTTGTTGTTGTTGTTGTAGAAATTAAAGTGTATATTTTCTTTACTCTATTTTACAAACTTTTGTTCACTAATCCACACTGATGCAATGTTTTGTTTGTATTTTTTAATCTAATTTAATAAAAAAATATATATATATATACACTACAATCTATTTTTCTCATTTAAAATTGACGTCCTTAGTTCCTTTCAGCTGAGAAAGGCAAGGCTATGTGCAAACCAGTTATTACAACAGGAGTATTAAACCTTGCTGCACCTTTTTATTTCGCTAGTCCAGTTACAGTCTGACCACCTGTTGCTACATTCTAACTACACCAACCACGTCCACATGGGCAGATGGTTGACGTCACTATGCCCCGCCTCCTACCTGGCTTCCGCTTATCTGATTGGACGTCAGTGATGGAGCGGGGGGAGGACTTTCTGTAAGAGCTACTCTGAGTTTTTCTCTCTCCTGTAAGTAGTCAGAAAGTTTCTGTGGGACCAACCCGATGTGCTGATTCTATCGGACCTGAACTAGTCGAACAAGCGACATTTTGATATATATTGTTTATGTTTATAGGCTATGGTTGGAGATTATTGCTCCTCTTGTTAAGATAAGAAAGTTATGCGCCCTCAGAAAAACCCAAGACCTCCATTAACAGCGAAAATGGTCATTCAGGCAGTCGGAAAAGTACTAAGGTAATCCTTTTTTTTTTTTTTTTTCTAGTTAGGAGTAATTTGTGATTAAATTACTTTTTTCTTTATATTTGTATGTTTGCTTTTCACGCTGATGGCAAAAACCCATAATTAATCATTTGTATTTTTACCGCGCTGTTTTTCATATGAACGTCAGGTTATCTCTGGGTTTGCGTCCTTCCAGATAACAGTGTTGAGTATTGTTGAGAACTAGCGCCTTGATTGCGAGTCATAAACTCTCTGTCTCTTAAATGCTGTAATTACACAAGACCTCCTGGTTCCGGGGGTCACCGCAGATTACCACTCAGTGATGATGATGAGGGGGAAGAGTTGCCAGGGAGTCGTCTTTCTGTTTTTTGTTGTTCTGTGTAAAAAATAATAATAATAAAAAAAAAATTGGGGGGGGGGGGAATTTGGAGCCAAATGGAAAAAAAAAAAAAGTTTAACTTGGAGTTTTGCGCTGGTGATGAGTCAGGAGATGAAAAATATTTAGTGTAGGACAAGGTAAATAACATCAGGTTTGCTTTCTTGCCATATTCTGAAAACCATTTTCTTCCTCATCATTTAATCTATATTTATGTAGATAAAACTTGATTTTTTTTTAAACAATGTGTTATATCCCCTGCCTTTTAAAATTATAAATTTGGGGAGCTGGGTTTCACGCTAAAAAGAAAAAGTGCTGTCATCTGACAAACTAGTGCTCCATTCACAGACTAATTGCATGTTTCCAACTCTTAGCCATTATCTCTAAAAAGGCAACAATCAAGCCTTTCCTGGCTAATACGGATTTTCCCTGTTTTTTTTTTTTTGTTTGTTTGTTTTGTTTTGTTTTTTGGGGGGTTTTTCCCTGAACTTTTACCACCGATTCTTAACTCGTATAAACAGAAGCTGTTCTGGTTCTTTGATAGAGGTAGTGAGTTTATGAATCCCCCATAAAGTAAAGCAATTGGTTTTTGACTTTCAGATTAAGAGAGCTCAATCTCTTACAGATTTTTGCCTGTTTTGATTTTGTGTATTCCAGTTTTAATTGCCATTGTGAGTCTGTTGCATTAGGGGACAGGCTCTACTGGAAATGTTTCCTCTTACCTTTCATGTCAAAGGAGAGGTGTGTTTTTATTTTCCAGCAGCCCAAGAGCTGAATGCCTCAAAACAAATAGTGTTGTGACACAATAGCAGTGTGAACGTTGATGATGAAGAGGCTATCACCATCAACCTGTGTATGCACAGTACAGGCAGCTGAACTGAAAGTATTACTCTGTGGCGTAAAGTCTGTTGCAACATCAGCCACAGGTAGAGACAAGTCTTGTTGAACCTACTTTATTGAAGAAATCAGATATCTCTGAGGAAATACAACAAAGAGGGAAGTTTGACACACTTCTTCAGGGGGAAAAAATAAAAGCAAAAGATAAAAGCAAAAGTGGCTATGCCAAAGATAACGAGGAAGAAACTTAAGTTAATGAGACTGACGGGAAGGGTTGTAGACTTGTTGCTCTTCTTTTAATGTGTTTTCTTCTCTGGTAAATTGTTGACTACCTTTGGTTTAGAAGCAGTTATAAAGACAAGCGGTAAGAATAGAGTGATAAATATAAGCTTATGACCCATTTGAGGGAAAAGATTTATGATTTTGGGGGTGAATAAAACTACAACTCTTTGATGCAGCATATTTAACAATCTGATTATGTTTTTATTTAGATTTACACATTATCATGCAAAGAATTCTGGGTTGATTCTTTTTTTTTTGTTGTTGTTTTTTGTTTGTCTTTTATCAAAACAGTATTGGAGTTTATATTCTTACTGTGAAGTTACATTTTTAAAAAAAGCCCTTAAGCAATGGCTTATCGCCCCCGTACCCTTGCTTCATATACATACGTGTTGTGATGTTGATGAGGCTTCATTATGGTGCTGCATGGGGGTCCATGTGAACACTGTCAATGGGATTTAGGACAGGATGAGAAGAGGAAGGTGGGACGGTCAGAACTAAATAAGGTTAGTGGTTAAAACACTTTGGAGGCATAAAGACTACCAGTCCAACCAAATAGAGAAGCTTCAGGTTTGTGTCTTTATTCCAGGAATCAAAGACAACCTGATTTTCTGTGGTTAGTTAAAACTTTTCTGAATTTAGGCTAACTATTTCAACCAAAGCCCCATCTCTTTCTTTAGCCTTTCTGATGGCTGCTGCGGTTCTGCTCTTGCCTGGCTGTAGTTCTGGTGTTTGTGGCCTTCAGGGTGTTCAGAGCCTTTTCATTTCAATCTCCAAACAGATCAGTGACCTCAGGGAGAACTGCCACTCCTAAGACTGCTCTGTTTATACACCGAGTCATTTAATCAGTTATTTTATTGCACTATTAAAGTAATTATTGTTTCTATTCAGCTGATGACCGCTGAATTAATAACAAGCAGAAGATCTCTGATTGTAAGATCTTTGACCCCTGACTCTTATGCTTTGTTTACTCAGGGTCATGGGGTGAAAAAAGCTCGAAAACTCAATATCTATTCTTTATCTAGAGATTTGGCTCAGTTAGAATCAATCTATTCTGTTCATTTTAAAACACCTCAAACTGTTTTACATTTTTCTTTTAGTTGGACTGCATTTTGTTTTTGAGGGTGCCCCCTATTTATTTTATGAACTATTAGAGAAAATCCCTAAAGTCTTTAAAGCGGTGTTGTGTATGACGGAAAGCTGAACTGAGCTTGTTGTCGGTGTTACTTTGGATTGCATTGACTGCATCCAGATGCCAGCAGTTCTACGCCCCTTCCATCCGGAGGGCCAATTTCGGCAACAGTTGTGCAATATCTGTCTTGGCAGGAGCCCCGAGCTTCAGGGGAAAGTCATTACATGGAGGTTATTAAACAGGTGTCAGTTTAGTTACAAGAGTTTCCACACAAAGCAAAAGTCAGTAAAAAGTGATGGGCTCTACTTGAACTTTCCAAGCTAAAAAGCACCAAGGCTTTAGGGAAGAGAAGAGCGATTTGGGAGCAGATTGTTTTACTTTTTTGAAGCACTTGCGTTGATTCTTCTTCATGGCTCTGAAATGTTTCTCCCCTGTGATTCCAGAATAAATTAGAGCCAGATTCTGGTAGTGGGACTGGATTCAAATTGTACTCAATCAGGCTAAGACCATTTTTACCCCAGCTGTACTTGGCTACTTGTTTGCCACTTGGTCAGCCAACACAGAGCAACAAATATTTGCACCAGCCTGAGGCCAAGCAGATGTATGTTTGAACAGCCTTCGGCGGACGCGCTCGCGCCTGGACAACCACCGCTTCTCAAACCGGACAGAACTCGCTTCTTCTAGATTATCTCGGAGGGCCTGGCGGGGTGAAAGAGGGGGGCGCAGCTGTTGGGACCAGCTGGACCATGAAAAGTGAAAGGGGGATGCAGTCAGTGTGGCCTTTCTGTGGAAGACACAGGTTTGTGTGTGTGTGTGTGTGTGTGTGTATGTGTGTGTTGAGGGGACACAAGAGGAAAGGTAGTTAGTGAAGATGGCTTGATGGTCGGGGGTGTTGGGAGAAAGTGAGAGAAAGTGAGAAGAGAAAAGTGGAACAGCTGTTGGTCGTTGCTCTGACCTCTGTATCGGTCAACAATAAATGTCTATTTCCAGCGTCCCTCTGATCTGGTCTTTTTTGGCAGAAACACATTTTCCGATTTCTCCATTATACAATTTTACAGCACTTACCTGCATGTGTTTGTGGGAGGGTCTATGAGCTCATTAAGATAAATCTGGTCCATCGGTCACGATTCTATACTAATTTCCTTGCACTTCTTCCAGATAAACACATCTGCGTCACTCATTCTTATTCACATCTTTCATTTTCACTTGAAAAAAGAGGTTTTGGTTTGGTTTTCTAGATCATTGTGGGACTGCAGCTCTCTCCACTCCAAAAACATGCCTGACCTCACTTTTCCCTTAAATCCAGCCTTGTGCTCTGCCCAGGTCTGGTGAGCAGAACGAGGCGCCTCAACGCCTTTTATGGTAAAAGCTTTTGCCAAGAACAGGCAAACCTGTGTGTGTTATGCAAGCCCAGATAAGAGCTGGTATAGAGGAAGTTTTCTGTACCTTAAAATAATGATTTAGGAATTTTATCCCCCCCCACCTTGAAGTGTGGACACTAGAAATGGAGGAGGAGTTTGTTTGGAAAGTTATGAAACTGCAGAGGGAGAGAGGAGGACACTAAGTGGCTGTGAAGCTGTTTTTAAAAAGATCCTTTCATACGAGTCAAACAGTTTTTCCGAGATACTTTACAAAACCTTTAGCTACAAGAACTGATGGTATCTGCAAATGAGGCTTTGTCCTTGGGCTAAACAGTTTTCACATGATGAAACATGTAGCTCAGAGCAGAAAACCACCTGATTCTGCCTGCACTCCCACGAACAAGTTGAGGTTTTATGATTGACTGGACGGATACAAAGAAATGAAGGAATAAAATGGACTGAAGCTTTTGCCCAGTAGTCAAAAAAAAAGAAGAAATCCTTCCATTATCTAATCCTTCAATCCAGGAGTAGATATTGGAAAAAATAATATTGACTAGTAGAAAAAAACCAATCAACGGTGCCTTTTAGCATCCTTGCATTTCAAGTCTCAAAGCCGGCTCTGCAGCTGTGTGATTTTGAACATGTGGGAAACTTTAAACAAGAACCAGTTTGGGCTGCTCAGACATTTCACAGGAAATCATCAGGGAGTTTGCCTTTTGTCAGGGCTGATGGGTTAGATGACTACAAGCACATAAAAAAATAAACTTTTACAAAGTAGGAAGGCTTCAGGCTGTGTGTGCAGCTACATGCTGACATACCCTGACATAAGCGAGGCAGCACTTTCTGGGAAGCGGAATGAAACTGCAGAGTGCCAGAAGGCCTCGTGCCTCTCTCTTCTGTCATGTTTTGAAAGTGTTTATTTGTTCCCATGGTTATCAACTGGAATCATGTCAGTTTGACGCCTCCTTTTTTTTCTCGACCTTACATTTCTTCCCTCTAAAACGCTTTCGATTGACTGAGGGGCTACATGCATGTTTTCATTTTTGCCTGGATGAAAAATCTGGAAGCAGACAGAGTGAAAGAGATGAGATGAGGCCTGTGACTGCTGAAAGACCAGAGTTTGCTCAGCAGAGCAAACTCTGTCTTCCTTGTCCTCACACAAACCCAAACATCAGTGGACCTAAGCCAATCAGGACCAGGAACAGAGAAAATGTTAGAGCGGAGCACCTATCAGGCAGGATCTCAAGCTTCTGTGTGGCTCAGAGGACCGACCAGGCATCCGTCTGTATTATGTGTCGAGGTTTCTGGCCTTTGACCCCACAGCAACCCGCTACTCCTGGAGCAGCCCAAGCAGGAGCCCGAGGGGTGAGAGGTCAAAACTCGGGGAAGTACAAGCAGGGTGTGATATGACGTGTCTGTGCTAAAAGTAGCGGTGGAAGCACAACGCATTGCGGACGGGCGACTGTGTGAAGCTATCTGAGCCGGTGTAAGGTCGGAGATCTGCAGTAAAGATGCGACAGTGGGTGTTTGTGGGGTCTGCAGTGAAGTCACTGTAAAGTCTGGGTTGGGGAGCATTTCCTTTGTGTTTGGGTTCAGTCGCCCCCATGCGTCATAGATCTGCAGGTCTAATCTCACCGAGGTTCCTTTAACTCTGATTTTGCTGAGGTCTCCATAAATTATTGGGTTTCTTTTTTTGCACTGCTGAGTTTAGGCTGGCATCGCCATCTCACTTTTGATTTTAAGAACGACTGCCTCAATCGAAAGGCATGCGCAGCTTTTCAAGACTGTCCTCGTTTCCTCTGTGTTGCAGGAAGTCAAAGACGAAGCCAAATGGAAAGAAGCCACCGGCAGAGGAGAAGAAGCAGTATGTGGAGCCAGAGTTCACCAAGATCCGGGTGGTGGACTTCGACCTGAAGGAGCTGGTGGTGCTGCCCAGAGAGATAGACCTCAACGAATGGCTAGCGAGCAACAGTGAGTGACTGACATCGTCGTATGAGCGTGTTGAGTTCAAAAACCACTAATGTAAATACCGAGCTATTAAGAGTAATTAAACACAGCAGCAAGATGAGAGGTGGGGTTTTCATGTCGTTAAGACAAACTATACCTTAAAGCTCAGTGTTTGCTTCAACTTGTACGGTTTTCCCTTAGGGGCTTTTGTTGTTTTTCCAACATGTGTGTGCGCTTGCCTTCAGGAGAGAAGAAGCTCCAAATCCAAATCTAGGTCCTGCTAAACTCTCTGTGGGATGAAGTGATCAAACTTTTCCTGGTCGATGCTAATTATTTTGTTTTCACGAGGTCAGACCTGCAGGTTTAGCTTTTCTTAGTTCTAGATGCATTTAATGAATAAAATAGTGGAGCATCTCTCTGATAAAGATTTAAATGTATCTTTTACTAAATTGTAAATGGTGCAAAACAACCCATACACCCCAAATTCAATGCTCGTAATGTGAAGATTAAACATAAACATGGCTGCATGTATTATGTTGAATGATAAACTTGTTTGGAAGACATCGCTGTGGGTATTTTCCACTGAAGTTGTAAGCGTTAAGTAAACAGATGAATTCCAGAAGGAATGTCATCCTGCCAGTAAAAACTACACGGTTACACGCATCTAACCTGTGAAACAAATATTTACCAACAACAACAACACCTGTTGTTGATAATGCTGACTTGACTATATTTGTGTAGACTGGTGTAGTCCTTTGCAGCAGATGACATGGGATGGTTGACATTGTGTGATCTGTGTGTCTTATCTGTTTCACAGCGACGACATTCTTCAATCTTATCAACCTGCAATACAGCACCATTTCAGAGTTCTGCACCGGGGAGACCTGTCAGGCCATGACGGCTTGTAGCACGTAAGTTGTCTGCAACATGTTTTTAGCAGCTAACAACATATTGGTTAATTTATTAGAAATATCTGGTCTGCTGCGCCAGGTGGCTCCGTATAGAGACACTACGGTCCTTGTTTAACCGGTGTAGGGTTCAATTCCTGGGCCTTTTCTACCCGTCATTCTCTTCTCGGTCACCCTGATGAATAAAGGCCACTGGTGCCAAAAAATGTAAAATAAAAATAATCTGAATGAACTTTTGGTTTATTTTGGTCACTGATTGTTGCCTATTAGCACCAAATCTTCTCATTATTAGCACCCCTTGTAAAGGTGTGTAATCTCTTATTGTAGATGCATCATCTGACATGTATAAATGCTGAAAAATTACATTTAATTACAATTCTTTGATCTTTTGTAACAAAATAAAATATATAGGTACCCCTGACAGTTCATTTTTAATAAAGGCTTTTTTTAAAATAATTTTTTGATAACCAGAGTTTCTAGGAACTTTTGACTAATAATCCGTTATTGCTGTTTCCCTCTGGTATGAATATGTTGTGACAATGGCTCATAACTCTCAGCCACTGGCCACTTTGATGCCACCTTGGGGAACTGAGTCTCTACAGTAACTATTAAACACTATCGACACATACTTTGGTCAGAAACAAGTAAGATTGTTACTATTCAGTTACAAATACTGCACAAAACAAAGAACGGCTGTTTAAATTACTTTATTCCCTCTGTGGAGTTCAGAGGAGGATGCATGATGCTGTGGGTTTTTAAAAGTACTGCATCATTTTTTCTCCGCTAAATAAATGTTCAAGTAAAATTGGATTGGTTTTGTGATTATGGTGCTGTAATAAATTATTTTAAGGCTTTTTACACTTCTGTATTAGACCCAATATATGTGGTTAGCCCTGCACATAAGAACTTTGTAAGAAAGAGGGGGAAAACTTTCTTTTCCCCCTCTGATATTTCCTGATTTGTTAATTTTTCCACAGATCTATTTTAAGACTATTTGTAATCTGGCAAAGATGAGGTCATTGTGGTATAATCACTCACCTGGACAATTTCCTGCAGATTTCAGGAAATTGCAGTATATCCTCTTTGCCTTCTGCAGCCTGCTGATATGAACACAGACTGACTTCCTTAATGCTGTAATCAAACTGTCACTTATTTACCTTTTTAGATGTGAAGATGTGATTAAAACTCACTTCTGGGTCACTTACCAGAGCTAGAGGTTTCATAGCAGCAGTTTGTTTTTTAACTACTGTGTGCCTCTGAAAACATGCTGGCATATTTATGGCATGAAGGGAGGCGACTGACTGCAAGTATTTATGTAAGCAGGGAGCCTGTCGGGGTGTGGTTCTGTCATCCTTTAAGTCTCTAAAGAGACGCCTTCTGTGTGCTGAATGACGGTAAAATCTGATCAGCCACACATTGTAAGCAACACATAACCCACAGTCTTGTAACATATTAACCGATCCACAAAAGCTCACATCGGAGAAATGACCTGACAAACCCACCTCCACCGCTGACCAATGGCAACCTGGTAGCTTTTCCTTGTAAAAGAAACTTAGCAAGTTTCCCTCTGAGTCAACAGTGGATTTTTCCACGGCTGTCACCTGAAGCTAGTCTTGTTAGCCTCCACCCTGAGAGGAATGGAGGAAGCGTGCTTGGCCTGCAGGAGTGAGCGCAGGAGGTGACGGCGTCTTGTTTTATTAGCGGCGTTCGTTCAGCTGTGGAGATGAGAAGCAACGAGTTAACGCAGAAGAAATAAACACTCCAAACTAATATTGAATATACATTGTGGCGTAGCCTCTCTCTGGATTGAATTATCCATTTTGAAACACCAGGCCTTATATTTATGACTCTACCTTTCTCCCCTTCCTGCTGTGCAGCGCTCCACCCTTTCCTGCCCCCCTCTCCCCTCTTTCTGCGGTAAAGCACAGCCTGAGCCGCAGTCGCAGAAGCGTCGGTGCCCCTGCCCACGGGCAGAGCTTGGCACTATTTTGGGAAGAAAATGTTTCCATGATCTTTGAGGGAATGGAACCATTTAGCAGCCCTTTTAGGCCCATTTTGTTCGCGTGGGTGGATAAAGTGCTCTGTGTGTTCATTGTTGGTCTCACTTAGCTGGTTCAATTTTTTCCATTTCAAACAGCGATAAAATCTTCTTAAAATAGTTTTCCCCATTCAAAGCAGTTTGAACGTAATGAAACGTAACAGTTCCTGAAATATAATCAGTGTGTTTGTAGTCTGGATGAGAGTGGCTCTAGGCCATGTTTGCATTAGATCTGTGCTTTTTGCACCTTGCAGAGTCTGTGTGCACATAGTGCTTTTATAAAATGTCTTTTTGTCACATTACAACCATGAAACTTTACTGTATTTTACTGAGATTTTACGTGACAAAAATAGAAAGGAAACAATGTTATTTTGCATTTGTTTTCCTCCTCATTTGTATTTTATTTATGAGACAAAAGAGGGCTGAATTAAATATATTTAGATCTCCTGCTGCTTTACAATTTTCGTCTATCACACAAAATCCCCATAAACACACCTGAGTCTGCGGCTGCAACAGGACAAATTAGAGGTGTGTGAATAATTTGGCGAGGCATTGTGGGGCTCTATGATTGGTGTGACCAGTAGGTCTCCTGCAGGTTTACTCAGGATTTGTAATGTCTGATCCTCCACCTCCCACACACACACACACACACACACACACACACACACGGTGCCTCAGCTGCACCTGCGCTCTCATTTTATCAGCCAATGAACCGGCTCCTTTCAGCTCTGAGATCATGCTTTGTTTCTTCACTCATCCTGTTTTGTTTGTCTTACTCATCGTGAGCGTGCTAAAGTCTCTCAGGTGACTTCTCCCCACTGATGACATCTTTTTCTTACCTGTTCTTCCAGATGTTTACCTACTGTTCTGAGTTAGTCTGAACAGAAATGTTGGACCAGCAACAGGACTGGCCCTGAACTGGGGATGAATGTAGAGAGATCAGGGAACTGGTTCCAGTTGGAGTCTGATAAAACCCAATTTGTTTATTTAGCTCTTTCTATTACTCTGCCGCTTAATTCAGAAAGTCGTTTAGTTTTTTTTCCTGATGAGGAAACAGCAGCTGATTGTTTTTAAAGGTTGATTATGCCTCATCACCGGCTAATGTATTGTTCATCACCCTGTTGCTCCAGGAAGTGCTCTTGTTTTTGTCTCGGCTGTCATAAACATCTATTTGCATGCTTAAAGAGTTTGCACAGTTGCGTAATCGAATGATTTTGCAAAATATCAGAAAGGTGATTTCCATGTTTGTCTCTCTCTCTAGAATATACTACTGGTATGACGAGAGGGGGAAGAAGACGAAGTGCACTGCTCCACAGTACGTCGACTTCGTAATGAGTCTTTGTCAGAAACTGGTCACAGATGAGGAAATCTTTCCTACAAAGTACGGTGAGTGGACCGCCGAGCCTCTGAAGAGTGAACCTGACTGATGCTTCACTGCCCCCTGCAGGCGTAGAAATTTCAAATGTTGCCTCAGAAGTCTGGCGTACTGAATTTCATTTAGGTTTTATAAAGAAACTATAAAAAAAAGAAAATGTAGTTGAATTTTCAGACTTCATTCCATATCATTTGTCTGAACAACATCTAGATTCTGTCCTCCTGTCTGTCCATCCATCCATTCTCTTGTCTATCATCCCTTCACTCAGCTGTCTTACATCAGTATGTGAATCCATCCATCTTTCCAGCCTTTTGTTTACCAATCAGACCATCCAACTTTCTTTCTGTTAATCTGTTCATCCATCCAGTTGGTTGTTGATCAATCAATTCCAATTAACTTTCATTTGGCCAGTTGTCTGTCCTTCCAGCCATTTGTCCTTCTATTTCCTCCACCAGTTTAACCATCATGCTTCCTTCCGCCTCATTTTTTCAGGTTTCATAGTTGAACCCTGACATTTGTAGAGGTATTGGCCTTAAATTCATAGTATAGTTTGTAATTTTACTTGGAAAGTGGACTAAAAGGGACTGAGAACTCTGACCAGATCTCCTAACAAGTGCCTCGGCTAAAAGTTTAATCATTTAGCCCGACAGCTAGCTTAGTTTAGTTCAACAGGGTATGATGACTGCTAAAATAAATAAATGCCTGTGACTCAACAGCAGACTTGACCCCTGACCTTTTTTTTTTGTTGTTTCGTATCTCGTGATGCTTGTTCATAAACCAGTCCCTCTTGTCTGCTTTTGTTTCCTCCTTCAGGCAAAGAGTTCCCCAACTCGTTTGAGTCATTGGTGAAGAAGATCTGCCGGTACCTGTTCCACGTGCTGGCTCACCTCTACTGGGCGCACTTTAAGGAGACGGTGGCTCTGGACCTGCATGGCCACTTGAACACTCTGTATGCACATTTCATCGTTTTCGTAAGGGAATTCAACCTGATCGACCCTAAGGAGACCTGTATCATGGACGACTTGTCCGAAATCCTCTGCAGTCCAGTTCCCGCCCCGGCCCCCTCCGCCCCCGCACCGGCCCCCTCCCCTTCTTCACAGAACCACGTGACGGAGAGATGAGCAGCGGCGGCGAGACGGCGGCCCTGGGGGATGATGGAAGGTCTGAGAGGAGAGAAGGGAAAACAAACAGCCCAGTTCCCTTTCTCTGTGCAGGCAGGACTTACGAAACCTTCCACTACCCTGATGTTTCGCTCCACCACCGACCGACCGACCAGCCGGGAGGAAAAGGCCTGGGAAGGTTTCATGTAGGGAGGTTGGGGTTGCGGGGAGGGGTTTGTCATGCCAGCAGGAAATGGCGTGAGCGTTCCTCCCAGGGACAAATCCCTCCCATCTTCTCTGCAATCTAAACTAGGAACAAAAGACAAAATGTGTATATTTTTTTTTTGGTTTTTATTTTCCTCTTTTATTTTTGTTGAAAGTTTTACTCGGTTTTATTTTGTTGTTGTTGGAGCGGGGTGCAGTGTTTCTATCCACCTCCATCTGTCCTCTACCTAGCATACAGTACAGGAAGGGGTGGGGGCCGGGGCTCTGCTTTGCTTCGACCTGCTATGTGTACAGTGTAGACGTGTGGAGAAGCGGCGCCTCTGCTCACCCGCAGGCTCGTCTCCCTCCTGCTCCGGCGATGGGGGGGGTGGCGCTGCGACGGCCAGGAGGCAGCCATGTTACTGCCTGATGGGGCAATGCTAGCCAATCACTGTTTGGGTTCTTTATCTGGAGGGGGGGGGGAGTGTTATTAAGGCACTTCCTTCTCAGGATCTGGGAGAATCAGTCACTGCTGCCAGAGAGGAGCCTCTCGATTTCATTCTATCCCTTATTCACTAGACTGCCTCATATGACAAATGTTGATCATATTTAACTGCACTGTACTCGCATAATCCCCCACAAACATGTCCCACAGCGTACCTGTAGGGGGCAGCAAACATGCAGACAAAGGGGCAAATCTAAAGATTGTACGCTACATGTTTAATCTTCTCATAGAGCGAACACTTCGAGGCAGACTGGGCGCCCATATCGGGCGATTCACAGCTGCGTGTTGGTGTCGAGCACGGCCGCACCACTCACTCCGGCAGCACAGGAGGACAAAGACATGAGGTCATGTCTGCAGGCTCAGAGGGGCGGGTGTGGAGACTGGAGGAGGGGTGGGAGTAATGGTGCAAAGCTGCTCTGCTGCGTAAACACTCACCTGTGCTTCCAGCTCAGAAATGAAAAAACAGCTTTTATTTTTTTTTGCCTCGCCCTTTAAATTTACTTTTTTTTTGTTTGTTTTGTTTTGTTTTTTTAAGAGGAAAATAAAAGATTATCAGAGGAAAATTAGTTTGGGTATAGAACATGCAAAGTCTGCTTGGACTTTACTGTACAAAGAATCACAAGCGGGTTCTGTCAGATATAGCCTCTGTTTGGAGGAGGATTGAATTTATAATTCTCCATTTTTATTTATTTTAAAATTTCTCTCTTTTTTTGCAGGGTTCCTCAGTTCTGGCTCATTTTTATGTATTTTAATTATTAACTAAGTTAAAAGCAATTTAATATTTTAAGCTCTGCGGATTATAATCTAATAAAAGAGAGAAATGCCACTTGTGTCTGTCTCTTATTAATATAAAACTTTTAACAGGTTTAGTGTGTGAATTGAGTAGCAGGGGTTTGTAACTATTTAAATATTTCAACTGTAAAAAAATTGTGGATTATTAAAAAAAAACATTAAAATATGACCTTAAATGACTGATTATATCATCTACTACATTTCACCGGCTGGCTTCCTACATGATCAGGAAAAATAAAGGATTTCAGTATTTTCCAGTTCTAAAGTATGAAACTAGAGATTCATGTCATATATATTCTATCAAATGATGCATGCAATAGTAATATGGACCAGAATCTTTGAATGTCTCTAAAACTTGTTGCCATGACGAATTAAGCGGTTCTGTTTGGGAAAACGGGATCAAATGCAGCCCTATCACACTATGCCTAATAAAGTGGCCGGTGAGTACATCGAGATTAAATTCAAGTTAAACTTTTGTGTTATACTTGGAACAAATACCGATTTATAATTTATTAGGCCAGTTCATCCTTATTTGCCAAAATACTTTGATTTTTTTATTTTAAATAAACATCAAGCTTCCAACACAATTATAAGATTAAATCTTGAATCTCTTAAAGATTTTAGTTTTATGTGGAGTCAGACAATATGTC
Source organism: Brachyrhaphis roseni (assembly GCA_903066815.1). Classification (NCBI taxonomy): domain Eukaryota; kingdom Metazoa; phylum Chordata; class Actinopteri; order Cyprinodontiformes; family Poeciliidae; genus Brachyrhaphis; species Brachyrhaphis roseni. Next base: position 45,346 of record CAEFZY010050912.1, read on the forward strand.
TATGGAGGACCAAAACTGTCACCTTCATTTTACAGTCTATAAATGTTCACATAATTCAATTTCTCTGCAATAATTAAGGGAGATGAGTTCCAAATCACAAAGCGCATTGTGATAACAATTATATGTTATCAGGTAGAAACTTCAGACAGTGGAATAGCTCCATCTAGTGGCACTTCATCAGTAACACACACAGCCTTACCATGGCAGGGCCGGCCCAAGGTTGCATGGGGCCTTAAGCAGAATTAATTTAGGACTCCTCTTTCTGTTGAGAACATCATCACTAACAGGGTTTCAATATAGATTTGGTGAAATCGGAAGTTTAATTGTGCAGCCATGTTCTGTATAAGCATCTTTATATGCACTGCAGATTGTCTGGCCGGGTCCTGCTTGTAAAGGAGAGCAACGTCTCAATGGAGTATTAACCTGGCTAAGTAAAGGAAATTAAATTAAGTGAAATGGCCAAGTTTAATAGCGATCTGTGATGATTATTACTGAGATGTGTTTGCTCACAAACTGAGCTCAAACAAAAGTCTAAACTCAGCATCAGATTGTAGCCATGGCAACACAATAGTCAAACTATGAGATTTTTATTTTCACTTTTAGAAAGTAAACTTGCCATTTCCTTAAAACTTTAAATTTAAATGTTAAACTCTTTAAGATCTAATTTATCTATGCTGAAATCGTTTAATTAAATAGCACTCTCATTCTCAAACAAAGGTTGAAATTCTAGTAAGATAGTTAGAAATATCTAAGAGGTCTATAAAGTCTGTGTTAAAATTCAAGTCTTAATGGGGCCCCAGAAGGCCTGAGGGCCCAAATAGCTGCTTGGTTTGCTTTACATCAAGCCAGCTCTGCTGATACTTTCTTATTTAAGTTCAAAATTATTGCCATAATGTTGAAAATGCTTGTATATACTGTATTATGATCGATAATATTTCAAATATTGTTCATGATTGTATTCGAGCAAAGAAAGACGAGGAAAAAATGGAGTACATAAAAACAGCTTTACTTTAATGTCATTTTCAGCAAGGCCATGTACAACATTCTTTTATCTTTAAGTCAAGCATCTCCCTTTCTAGTAATTTAAAATACATGCAATCACTCAGATTTAAAAAAACAAACAAACATTGCACTCTGGATACCAGGGCTCACATTTAAACAGTTAGCTCAGAAGTTTTGAAGTGGTTTTGTTAAAAGGTTAAAAAAAATAAATAAATTCTTACCAGGAATAGAAAACATTATGACTTAATTGGGTCAGATCTCTGACCCAATTAAGAACTCTAGAGTTATTTCCTCCATTTGCCAATTTATACTCCTGTTCTGTACCTACATACCTTTCATCCCTCCTTACTTCTATTTTGTACCCAAGTACTCAAACTATTTTCTAAGTTTGATAATAAAATTTTAATCAAGCATATTAGTTATTAGAATAACTGTTCAATAGATTTATTATTGATGTTTGGAACTATGAAAATGTATTATGATTGCAGTAATAGATTGCAGACATTTTGACAAAATATATATATTTCCATTTATTTTTCTTTTTATTTATTTTTAGATAAACTCACCCCAACTCTACCGCTATAATGGGCTAATCTACCTATTGATGTCTCCTCTCCATTAAATACACTGATCCTGGAATTAGGGCAAATTTAGGCCTAATTCATACCTCCTCTTCCACATTACTATGTCTGACTGCAAACTAGAGATTTTTTTCAACATTATTCTTGAAATACAATTTTAATCTTCTTATCCAGATTTGGAGATTTTTCTCACGACTTTGTATTTAATCTTAAAACAGGTAAGTGACAAAACATTAAAGCCTTTATTCAACCAGGTCAGGCTTTTATCTAACCCGGTCAGATTGGGTTACAACATGTTGTTGATTTAATTTTGTTGAAAGTTCTTTGTCGTGTTTTTTCTCTCAGCAAGGTTTTGTAACTTTGGCCACTTAGTAACTTTCTTTAAGCACTTTATGCACATCCAACCTGGTTCCAAATCCAAAGAGAGAATATTGAAAAGTCCAGAACTGTTTACCTGTTCAGAAAGACAGGTAAGGGAAAGCAAGAGGGAAAAAAAAAAACATCTGACAAAGGTAAGGCACTGTTTCTAGTTTCTATTTCTGTCCTTGGCAGTTCTGTTGTTGAAAGCTGAAGGAACAAATGTCTTTCTCAGTCTTTGAAATCCTTCCCATCTTTCTCCTCTCAGATAAATGTTGGGTACTTTGGTGTTCAGACTTTGTAGTTTTAACTCCTTTCCTGTAATCAGTTTTAGTGTTCATCCTTAGTAAATCCCAATGCTTTCAAATTCACAGAAATCTGCTTGCTTTATTTTCTTTGTCATAGAGATCAATCATTAAATGATGGTAAAATAATTCATCCTTCAGATTATTTTGGAAGTCATGACACTAATTTAAAATATTTTTGCGTTGGGCTTTGGTAAAAAAAATAAATAATAATAATAATTAAAGCCACATTAAAAACAGCGTTGAGACTAGAGCTGCTTTAGGGTGTTAGAGTTTGTTTCCTCTCAGATAATCACTCTGGATTCATAATAAATAAGGAGGGACTGAGAAGTGTTTATTAAAAATAGATAGGTTATTAACTACTTGTAACCTTTTCACAGAACCCCAATTTTAAAATTCTGAAGTCTTCCAACAGACAGTTATTTCAGTGCTTTGTCTCTGATCCTGAGGTAAACACAGGTTTATGTGTGCATACAACGTGCGCGCAAATGTAAAATAAATAAGATTCAGGTTTTTTCAGTTGTTTTTTTTTTTTTTTTTATGATACTGAAAGTGAAGCGGCTCAGTTTTAAGCAGAACGCCTCACTTGTTCTCCAATCTGGACCTGCGCACCATCGCGGCCCCCCTCCGCCTTCTCACAGACGGCCGCATGGTGACGCCCTCGTTCAGTTTAAACCGCGCGACGCCACCGGCCTCATCCAGCTTCTTGGCGCTGCAGCACGGCGTCGGTACCTTGACGGTGTTGCCAAACTTGGAGTAGTCCACTGCGTACATGCCGTCGTCTTCGGACACCGTCGGCACGAAGCGCTGGCCCCACAGGATCTCCTCCGACACGTAGGAAGTCCTGGCCTGCGTGGTGATGCCGGTGGTCTCCACCACCCCCTCCAGCACCACGATCACCTCCAGGTCCTGGTGCTGCAGGTCGTTCGGTGAAAGGTTGTACAGGGGGCTGGACTTGTCGATGACATGGCAGATGATGAGGGGGGACACCAGGAAGACCCCGTTGGTCCCCACCGGGTTATCCATGTGGATGTCGATCTGGTCAAGGGGCACCACCTCTCCCTCCTCCGTGGTGCTCCTCCTTACCACCTGCATCCGCACGGTGGCGCTGATGATCATGCTTTTCCTCAGGTCTCCGATGCGGATCATAAAACACAGTTTGCTGTTTCGGAGGGAGATGACTGCGTGCTTGCTGAAGATGAGCGTCTCCGCGCGCCGGTGGGCCTGCGCAGTTTTCATGAAGATGCAGCCCAACATGATGGCGTTGATGACCAGTCCCACGATGTTCTGCACTATGAGGATGACGATGGCCGAGACGCACTCCTCCGTGATCATCCGACCCCCGAAGCCGATGGTCACCTGGACCTCTATGGAGAAGAGGAAGGCGGAGGAGAAGGAGTGGATGTCCGTTACGCACGGGACAAAACCATCCCCCGTTTCACCCAGGTCTCCGTGCGCAAAAGCCACAAGCCACCAGATCATCCCGAACAGTAGCCAGCTGCACAGGAAGGACATGGTGAAAATGATGAGAGTATGGAGCCATTTTAAATCCACTAGAGTTGTGAACACGTCCTGTAAGAACCGACCCTGTTCTCGGATGTTGGTGTGCGCAACGTTGCAGGTGCCGTTCTTCCCCACAAACCGAGCCTTCCCTTGCTTGGCCTTAAACTTCGGCTGCAGAACATCTTCAGCTAATCGTGTCAGCAAATAATCCTCAGGAATGAGTCCCTTCCTGGACAACATTGCCCTCCCATGCTATGTAGCCCCAACCTTCAGGCCCGGGGTCCTCTGTGCGCTCGGCTCAAAGACGGGTTCGTCCCGCTTCCTTCCCAGTCGGAACCCGCTGCTGTCCGCTGTCGGGCGCAGTGAGGAGAGTCCTGGTGTCGCTCCGTGTCCTGGAGGCTCGCGCGCTCCTCACGTTGCCTCCGGATCAGGCGCTTCAGGACCGGGAAGTCCCATGAGAGGATTCTTTCTCCACGTTCCGCAGCTGCCGCCGCCACTCACAGAACCGTCCCACTGACTGGACATAGCTGGGCCCCGCCACCCAGTCTCATCCTGAGTTCACTCGGCTATACGCGTAGCTGCGCTCTCGTGGTCGTGGCCTTGTGCGTAAAGGGGTTTCTGGGGGGGCAATAAACTTTCGACGCAGGGGTGTGAGGACCCTCTGAGCGGCGTTTGATCACATTTGTATTTAGAGGCAGGATCACGTGTCGCAGCTGGAGTTGTGCTGACCTCGCCACTCCACTATAGCTCGGTAACGTGAGATGGAGCGAGGAGGAGAAGCAGTCCCTCCCCCACCCTCCGTTTTAGTCTATCGGTGATTTTTTTCAAATTGTTTTTTAAACGCTATTTGCACTCAAAGAATACTTTGTAGTAAAAAAAAACAAAAAAAAAACAGGAGTTGGTTTTATTTACTCACCCCAAACAAACCCTCACGCAAAGCCACGGTTTGTCAAATATATCCTTTTCGCTCACCTCTGACTGCCTCTGCTGCTGCCTCAAAGGCAACAACACGCCCACTTTTCCTTCTGCTAAAACGGCGGAACGCAAGCGCAGGAGGAGACGAGAATCCAAGAGAGATGCAACGAGCAGCTCATTAAATCTGCTTATTTACGGCTCTGGATAAACTGAATAAGGGGCGACAGTTAGGACGCAGTCAGTCACTTCTCCAGAAATCACACGTCACAATGTTTCAAGGGATTCTTTATAAACCAACCCTGAGAACCTACAGAACATGGTGGTCACATTATTGGCATTCAACGTGAATAAAAAAAACCTTAAACTAAATTCATATGAATATAATCTGGTACATTTTTCAGTGAAGGGGGGGGAAAAAAATCTCCAGTTAATAAATATTTGTTTTTTATCAAAATCACCAGTGGTGCAATACTATTGGAACCCAACTTGAGTATTTTGATGTGGGTCACATGGCCTAGAGAGGGGGGGGGGGGGGGGGGGGGGCGGGGCGTGGCGGGGGGGGGGGGGGGGGGGGGGGGGGGGGGGCAGTGGGCGGGTCCCCCCCCCCCCCCCCCTCCAACCCTCCTCCTCACCCTGAATATTTAACACAGGGGCAGAGACGAGCCGCCTCAGA
>CAEFZY010050916.1:0-12312 GCA_903066815.1 Brachyrhaphis roseni
CTTCCTCTACACATATATTCCCCCTTTCTCACTCTTACCTTTTCTGCTCGAGCGCCCCTGGTGGCCGTTAGAAAAAAATGCATAAATAAGCCGCATCATTGTATAAGCCGCAGGGCTGAAAGCATGAGACAAAAGTCGCGGCTTATAGTCCGGAAATTACGGTAGTATCTTTTTCATATGAGTTTTCCTTTTTTTTATTTTTTGTTGTAGTACAGAGTACGGTTTACATAACATTACAACTTTACAACCTTGGGAACACCTAGTTTATGAGGTTTGTTCATTTTAGTTACCAGGACCTGATAACAAAAACTTTTAGTTCATGGAAACAGGAATTTACCAGAGGTACATATGTAGCTGTATAAGCGGGGCTAGTAAAACACTTATAAATAAAAGCATCATGTTTCGTGTTAGGGTCAACTTTGACAAACACAAAATTTGCACTAATAGCATTGTATTTTTCCATAAAATCTATTTACAACAATTCCACGTACTACTATATTCATTTACCTATAACTTCCCTGAACATTACCAGCACCTGCAGACCTGTTGCACTCCAGTGTCCGGCATTCACTCCCTTGGTTGAAAGAAAACAGGACCCTATCAGTGTCTGGTTAATCTCATTAGCTGAAAGCTTATATAGACCTGTTTTCACAGGATGCAGGCCGGTTTCCTTTGCTGGCTTTGATCACAAGCTGCTGTGTGACACAGACGAACATCTTTATTGAACACAAATGAAAGCAGAGGGTGCTTTCTTTCTTTTTTTTATCTGTTCCTGTCTTTCTCTTCTGTTAGTGGCTTTTGTGGCTGAGAAGGTCAACAGATGATAAACTCTTCTAAAACACTGAAACACTGGAGTCCCTCCACCTCCAACATCTTTAAAGTGGATTGCCTTCAAATTAGAGGATTGGAGGAAATGTCACTGTGCACTCTCTCTACACACGCATGCACGCACACACGCACTGTCTCTTAGGCAGCCCTTGTGTGGTTTATAGTGCGCTACTTGAAAGGTTATTCTCTGACCTTATTCAGACTCATATCTAAGGAAATAAAATAGAGGGTAACTCTGAGCTCCCTCCTGAATGCTCTCTTTTCAGAGACACGGCACATTTGTTGCTTTCTGCTACCATCTATTTCTGCACAAACTAAAGAAAAAAAGCTAAGGATTTAAAAACTCAAAACTGGATGTGTTATTGTAAAAAAGGAAGTCCGCCCGAGATTGATCTAGAGATAGTTTCTGTGTCTGCAGCTTCATGCAATTAAACCGGAGACAGTAGGTCTGTGCATCCGCTTATTGTGTTAGGTTATGTATGCCCGAAAGGTCAAGGTATAATGAACTTTGCTGAGACTTAAAACCCTCACATTTATCAGAGATGAAAAGATATATGGAAAAATACATTGATACATAAAATCTTCCAGATAGTTATAAATAAGCTGCAATGCGAAGGCTTTGAAGGTGTTACCGTCTCCTTTACAACAAAGACAGATGCAAATAAATACATAGGTGGTCAGGTTTGATTCAGAAATATACGTTTATGCTTATTATAATTACAGTTGCAAAACATGTGTCTAAGATGCTTATTGGTCATAATCAATCCTCCAAACAATCACCATCAGGAGTCTGTATACTCTTATGAATTTGGGGATTATGTTGCTCAAGCCTTTTTAGAATCTTTCATTGCAATTTTGTCTTTGGGTTTTACAATATGAACGCTGTAAATCTTTTCTTTCATATGAATATTGTTTTAGTTATTTTTATCAATAGTATTGCTGCATTGAATGTATTACATTACATGTTATACTAAAAACTGCCATTAACTCAGAGAAAAGCAGTCCACGACTGAAAACCTCTCTGCCATGCCATCAGTTCTTTGAGCAGTAGGTAGAAATGAGACCAGTAACTTTGCATAGATCTCCACCTGCTGCTTTAAGGCTCTATATTGCAGCGGGTGGTGAGTACGAGTCTAACACTGAGTCAAATATGCATCGGTTTGATTCTTTCTATTGGGATAAAGACCTGAAATGTAGGAGTTCACACTGGCACACTGTGATTGGTAATAACAGCTAAGAGTGACAGGCTGAGAAACTGAAAAGCCTTATCTTTCTTCTGTCTTTGCATCACTCTCCTCATCTGCCCATCCTGAGCTATTTGTCCAAGCCTTCAGTCTGTAATCAGCATCAACGTTCGTCAGCGCCCGGTTTGACATTTCAGAACAAAGCCTGGCACCAGCGGGGGGTTAGTGACAGAAAAATACAGCGAGGCGAGTGATCAGAGCAGAGGCAAAAAGGTGCTAATGAGCATGTTGGAAGCTCGCAGGTGGTTTCCAGTGATGACAAAGTGGCTTTCACCTGTCTGCTCTGCTGCCATCTCACGTAGCATCACACATCACAGCACAGCTCCATTAGATAGAAGCACAAAATATGAGAGCTAAAAAAAAAAAAGAGAAATGAATCAGGAACTCAAGATAGACAACAATAGTATCAGCAGTCCTTGAACTACGGAAATAAGATGCACATATTTAAGTCACATACTCACATTTTTGTAAATGTAGAAGATGACAACATGATTACAATGTTATTTTCTGTGCGATTTCGAACCCCTGCTCTGTCTGTCTGCCTGGTGATAATGGCCAGAGGGTCCGACGGTGCAGAGCATGGCAACCTCACATCCAAACTGCCCCAGGGCAGCAGTGGCTACAGTGTAGTTGTTTGCTACTTTTGGCTTGTGAATGTGTGTGTAAATGTGTGAATGACTGAAAGTATTATAAACAACTTTCTCAATCTCTGAACAAGCTTTACAAGTACTGGACATTTACCATTCACAATTCTAGTATGTCAATATGGGGGAATTTCAGACACCTTGTTTAGTTAACAGTATGCCCTAAAGAATAAATTAATGGTTCGAACAAAGTACAAGAAAGGTGCACCCAAAAAGCCGACCAAACAGTGTACAGTATATCACAAATCTTAATCTGCTACAGACAACCCATTGTATTTTCACTGCAAAAGAACTGGAAGCTGAGATTCTTTTTTTAGTTAAATATCCACTAAGCTCTGTAATAATATGAACAGCTGGGATGAAAAAAAAAAATCTAAGATACCTGAAAGTTTTTATTTGACGTGTGCACACCGTATAATTTTTAAAAAATGAGTACATAATTACAGCAAAGAAGCAGATGTAAAAGACATTTACTGCTTTTAACACCAGTCATTTAAGTTTAAATTTTATGATTTTATTCTGCATTTTAGTGAATCTTACTTTTTCTATATGAGCTATTGTTGTCTTGTTTGTGAGATAGGTGAGGTTGGCTCTCAGTCACTGTTGCTCTCAAGAAAGGGTGAGAATCACATTGTCAACCACAGACTAAGCACAGTCACAGTTCCAAGCTAGTTCCTAGTAGGGGGTGCCATTGGAAAAATGTTTTTTTTTTTTTGTAAGTTTTCTATTTCGTATGATTTATATCTAGAAAATAAATTATAAAATCACCATTTTGTTCTTCAAATACTGTAAACATTAAGTGACTCTACCTTGTGGAAAAATCACATGTCAATTTGTATTTTTCTTATAAAGGACATGTATGAATATATATAGGAGACGCGGCAGGTCAAGGAGATCCCTCTACTACAGGTTTTAAAGAAAAAAATTAGAGCTGAAACAGTGGGATTGTATAAGAGTATGGGTGTTTGCACTCTGCAATGTGGAGAAAATTGATAGTTGTCACAAACGGTGTGATGGTGGGAAGGGTGATAGTTGGAGGAGCAAAAAAGGGAGGCAGAAGTAGAATAAAAAAAATTTACAAAAGTCAACTCACAAACTGTACAAGGAAAAGGACACAATAATAAACTATAAAACTAAACACAAAGGAATGAAGTAATATTACAGTAATAAATATTTTGTAAATAGCATAAAATGCAAATGGAATAAAAAGGCTTCCCAATTAATTAACTATTAATTATGACTTTTAGTCAGAGACTGGAATTTTACAATAAAATTAGGACTGATTTGTAAAATAAATTCTAATTCCTCTCAATTATAGGTATGCTGATTAAGTGTTTAAATGATTTATGATTTTAGTAGATTTCTCTGACCCTACAGCTGTCACAAGCAACAGTTTCATCAATATTTTTGAAACAGCTTTGAATGAAAACACGATCTGTATGCAGCAGATGTAAGACTAGGGCTTAACTCCAGTGTGCAGAGTAACATGGCTTCCTCACACTGCCAGCTGTTCTGTGTTTGCTACGTTTCCGTTTTGCTGATCCTGTCTCGGCTTTTTGGTGAGTAGAAAGGAAACACAAGAAGTGAAAATTAACTGATCCTGAAGTGTAAACTCCTTATTATCAGTGCATCGTTTCTCTATTAGTGCATAACAAACACATGCAGGAGTACACACAGACGGCTGAGATCCTGGCAGGTTTTTGTCACTAATAACGGTTTAGTGGTGAGAGGTCTCGGGGAGGAGGTGAAGACTGACACTCGAACCTTCCTAGCTTCTATTTCTCGCTGGCAGCTCATATCTGCCATGTTGGAGGGAGCACTGCCATCACTTGGCACCCTATTTATTTTAATTATTTTGATTTCCGCTCTCCGTCTCCAGCATCCCTGGCTCGAGCAATTGCTGATGGCTGACACTCATTTGTCAATCTCGCTGTGGCTGCCTGCCAATTATAAAATGAGGAGTTTTGGCGAGGCCATTAGAACAGCTCAGGCTGTTTCTGTGAGTGTTAACAGGCGAGAGCGCCTTGTCGCTGCCTCCGCCTGCCCTCTTGTTTCTCCACAGCAGAATTCGGGCTCGAAGCCACAATCAGGTGAACGTTTGCTTTCTGCGTTTTATGTCCTGCCTTTGTTGCTGTACAGTTATGAGTGACCCCACCCTCTGCTGCTTTATTTAGAAGCTTCAGCGTTCCACTTTGACACTCAGATGGCATCAGCACCTCACCATCTTCAGGGAACACTAGAAAGATTTTTCTTGGATAATAAATCAAGAAGGGCCAGCTGTACAGATGGGGCCCATATTAAATTCCCTATAAGAGGCACTGCAGCCATACGTTTTGCTTTGCATTAGCATCAGCAGGTCTGGATCAACGTGCCAGCAGGCTCTGAAGCAGAACTGAGCAACCGGACTCCCGTTAACCCCTCTCTCCTTCTGTTCATAAAGTTATGCTGACGGTATATGACTCTGAACTGACCTTATAAATAGAGAAAGCACACTAAATTTCACTGGACAAAAAAAATTTCATTATCATTGCTAACTTGTGTTATTGTTTGAATTTTCTCCATCATAAGCCTATTTTCCTGCAGACATTTTAGCTTAAACTAGTAAGGAACCAAGAGCCGGATGAAGAGAAATCCAGGACAGCCAGTCAGTCCAGGGATTTTGGCCTGCCTGGTTTATTCACCAAAAGGTTGTACTGAGTGACTCTAGCAGTTGGCGACAGCAGGGAGCACCGCTCCTTTAAGAGTGGCTGAGAATTCATGGGTGTGTCGGAGCAAACAGAGTGCAAGCCTGCTGTGTGCACTTTGACACAGGTGGAAGTAGAGCGACATGAGTTAAAGTGAGGTTAAAGATAAAACCTGATCTCTGACTGAGAATGGGCTGATTAGGAGTTTATCCCAAAGCAAATAACATCTTTGACCCATAGAGACAAAATCCCTGTTGACCAGTGAGAAACATTAATGACAAGTAAACAAACTATAGTCAAAGTAGCGGTAAAGCAGCAAACATAAGGAAGGCCACTTGTGAAATCCCATTTTAAATCAAATATAGAAACAATGTCTCTTCTTTTATGCAAGTCCTAAAGAAATTAATAAAATTAAATCCAAAATTAATATGACTTAATTTGAGGAACCAAGCATCTGCAGCTAATGAATTGCTTTTTTCCCATTTCTAAAGCCAAAGAAATAAAAATACTTTTATCTTTGTAGACTTTTCTTGCATGTTTGGGCCTCCAAATAAGTTAGTAATAAGGGCACATATCACAATTACAACAAGCCTAATAAGTTGGTTGGCTAAAACATTCCTTTGCTTTTGCATTTATGTGCCAGAAGCAGCATCAAAAGCCTCCTGACTTTGATGGATGCAGCATTTCCTCCAATCTGCCAAAAACACACAGAGGCTGTAGGAGTTGAGCAGAAATGCATTTTGTTAGGAAAACACTATTCATTTTCTGTTCTGCCGCTCAAGTCGATTTCGTTAATTAGAGGGAAGCTTGTCTTCAGGATTAACGACAAGCTCTGCTGTTCATTTCAGAATGCTGCGCATCACACACCTGCACTGATGGATTATGGGTAAGCACTTTTGTTTGGTTGCATTTTGTGATGAGACGTTTGATCCAACGAAAAGTGTCAAGTCAGGCAGAAAAGCAGCCTAACAAGAAGGCCGGTTTCCTCTGGGTATAAAAACATGGGTTTACTCTTGTTTTCCTGCAAAAGCTCGGCCTCCTTTCATCAGCATATTTTAACAGTCAAACAGTGAAGAACAAAAAGAAGACAAATTGGGGTTTGAGAAGGATGGGAGACATCAGAATTTCTCTTGAATTAGCAGCAGGCGAGGTAAAGCTTGGAGCTTAACAGCTCTGTTCCTGCAGCAGAAAGGCGTCCAACAAAGCAGCGGCTGCTCTCTGTTTCCTCACAGAATAATTGGGCGGAAAACGAAACGCTGCCTTTGAGCTGAACTTTCTTTTGTTTTAAGCTGTAAACATGCGCACACACAAAAAGAGTACATGCAGTGTATTAATGTCCCAGCTGTAGTGATCCAGAAGCAGTTAGTGCTGCGCAGCAGCCGCGTCCCTCCTGTCGGAGGTCATTAAGTGAGGGCCGTGTGTGTTTCTGGTCCGATCAATACCAGTGTGAGGGCTGGCTTTAGGAGCCACGCTGGCTAATTAAGGCCTCTTAGGCCCACTCATGTGTAGGAGGAACACTTTTTTTTTTGTTTCCCAAAATTTGCTACATTTTGCAACATAGGTGTATTTCCTGTGCTCACATTTGTCACACATCAGAACTCTTTGCATATTAATGCCATGCAAGTTTTGAATTTAACTGTTAAAATGATGCTGGAGATGTTTTGAGACATAAAACAAAAATTAAAGATGTAAAATGGTTGTATCAACCCCTTTGAAACTGAACACCAGTTTGAAAGACAGAATTGGAGACATCGTCTATTTCAAAGTGTGCAAAAATAATTACCAATATTTTCACACTTTATAACCCTATTCACACTGTAGTTAACCTCAGTTTATCTTTCTGTAAAGGTGCATCTAAAAAAAGAAAATTACCATAAAATAGATGTATTTCAAAAACATTTTTTTTTTGACTGTTTCCTCGTTGGCTCTGTTGCAATCAGAACTATTGGCTACGTTCCAAAAACAGTTTCACTTTCACTATCTCATCTGATAGGAACATTTTTCCTTCTCAAAGCAAATAGAGGATTTTCTTCCCTCTACTTCTGGTTCTGGCAGAGACAACTTCACTGTTGGAGAATGACAAGTGTGCAATTTCTTTGTCATGTTTTAGCTGTTTACCTTTGTAGTTTGACAGCAGCCAATTGACTTTGCAACAACTTGTCAGATAAACTGACGAGTTGTTAGCAGAGTCCAAACTCCAGCAGAGGAATCATTTTATTGGATCCAGTTACACTAAAGATTAAAAAAAAATACAGCAGCATCCCAGAGCTCTAGAAATAATACACAACACTTTAAATAAAATATCTTCATAGCTCTTCTCCTTTGAACACCTGAAGTCTAAGCTTGCAGTTCACATGGAAGGCCAAATCAATAACCTATTCATGCCTTAAAACATAGCAGAGGGTCCAGAAAAGGTTCCCTGTTAATTTTGTGCTGATTGTGAAACATTCAAACTGGTTTATTATCAGGTAAATTATTGGTTGGACAGGAAAATGGTTGAATGAGCAACAGAAAGTTAACACATTGTTCAGGTACACATAAAATAAATCAACACATTTTGATAATTAGACTGCAATAGCATAATGGCTTGGTGCATCCACACAGGGCACAGAGAGGATAGATTTAAATTTAATCAGACAATCTCTCACCCAAAGGACACAAACATGCTCTACCTTAATTAAGAACCCAGTAACTGAAACTATCCCTCAGTACAGGTTGGTGGTACACTAAATAAATAAAATAAGTTAAAAGATGTTGCATCAGTTAGACATAAAATAAATTTGACATGATTTCCCCACTCAGATATTTTTGGTGATATAACAGGCATTTCTAATTTGATTCATAATTAAGTTATTTCTTTTTCACTTTACATTATTAACAGTACTATTTCATCTGTCACTCAATGGCTAACACAAAACAATTTTTCTGCTTTGATCTTTCTCTGCTTTTTTTTTCTGCAAGAATTTTGAAATTTCAAATTTTTTCTAAAGCATATATAATTTTTCTAAGACATCTGACCGAAAAAGTTTGACTTCCTCATTTTCACTGTATTCAATGTTTTCTCAGTTGGACTTTGAGGATGGGCTGGTGAAAAACCTCCAACTTTGCTTTTAAGAATTCATACTTCAGTAAAAGAATTTCTGCAACTTTTATTCTGTCAACCTTAACTTCTGTTTACAAATGGAATGTGTAATTAACCTATATTATTTTATCAAATAGATAGATAGATGGAAACTTTACTAATACTTCCTCAAGGAAATTGTAGAATATGCAGTGGAACTGAAAAATACATTTATTCTGTTTTGTTTTAATGGTTAGAAAAATGATTATTTGTTGACTTTTAATGAAATAATTAGTGTATATATATATATATATATGTATGCGTACAAAAAACAAAACTATATATATATATATATATATATATATATTTAGTTTTGTTTTTTGTACGCAATATTTGAAATGGTGCAAGTTCTGGAATAATATTCATTTAAAATGCCTATTACAGATTTCGATCAGTACTTCCCAAGACAATAGATATGAACCATTTATGAAAAGCTGGTACATAATTTTTTTTTTTCTAAAGACAACTTTGTGAACATCTCTACTCAGCTTTGACCATCCATCCATCCATTATCTATACCTACTTTTCCTACCATTGCATGTTGACAGGGGTGTTTTTCAATGGGTAAAAGGTAGAATACCTTTTAGACAGAGAACATGGAAACTTCATACAGAAAACTCCAGGTTGGGATTTGAATCTGAACTTTTCTGCTACATGCCACAGTGTATGGTAAAAAAGTCCAAGACCACCAGTTGAGAGTTAAAAACATACACACACACACACACACCCACACCCACATGCAAAACAATGCATATTACTCCTTTAACTTCTGGGTTTGTTGAAAATAAAAATGATTCAATGTCCTGATCATCAATATCAAGAGAAATATTCTAGGTTTCCACTATTTTCAATTTTTGAGTAAAAATCTTTAGTTCTCTTTCTTCCCTATATTATTATTCTATCATCTGCCATATGTAAGCGAGAGTGCCAACAGTGGAAAAGTTAAAATAAGAGTAAACGTCTAGAGGTGGATCCAGAGTCACCTCCCTTTGCACGACAATCTTGATTTCTGTCAAATTACCAGGAATTCGCTGACTGTGATGCACACTGCATGTGTGTGATACGACAGACTGAAAGCACAGACTGTCCCTCCACTGCCACTGTAATCCCACTAAATGTATGAAAATAGAAGCTCAGCTATTGTTGGAGTCAGCGTGCTGCCTCAGCATATACATCCTCTGACACCATTTGCAAGAGGTGCACCCTGGGATACTTTCTCGCTGGGACAAAATCCATTTCGATCCATCTCCCCCTCTGGCACAGCGAGAGGAAGTTTGATTGATTTATCAGGGCTGCATCTCCCCAGCCTCCCTTTAATGAGACAGTAATAGCCCACGGTCGGCCAGCACTCCGGAGACGAATGTGAAGGAGAGGCGAGTAGCAGAGAGCAGAAATGTGGGCAGAATATGTAACCCGTGGTACAGTCAATCCAGCAGATGGGGAGTGAGGGGAAGAAAATGAGCGAGGTGACCAAAAAGAAGATGGAGTTTGTATGTGAATGCTTCAGAGACACAACACTGACAAAACCGGCAAGAACAGACATGACAGAAAAAGGACACAGCTGGGGAGAAATAGAGGTGCCGGCTGGAGTTATTACTGATAAATAAAACCGAAAATTCATCACAACCAGGCAAGACACCCAACACTCTCATCCACAGAGTTACGCTGCAAAGCCATAAGAATGAGTAAACCCAGAGATGACTTGGAGAAGAAAAGTTGCATGGAGACCTTTCATGTGGATTTGCAGATATTCTTTTGATTCTGAGTATTTAGGTTTTGTTAAGAACAACTTAAAACCCTGTTAACAGTTTGAGTGAAAGTTACACAAAATACTCTTTCAACATCATTGCTTTTCTGGAGACAGCTTTGTAATCTGAACACCAATCTGCTTATTTATTTCTTATCCCAGTGATTTTCAAACTTTCACTATCTTAGTAAGTCCTAAGGTTGCTAGAACAACCAGGCCAGCTAACATTTAACAAAGGCAGTGCAATGTGATTCCAGTTTTCCATTTTATTTAAATTTAAGCAGAGTTACAGAACACAACATCTCTGGTACATTACTGTTTATTTTTCCTAAAAAATTATTTTCCGTTCAGGGCTTAAACTTTGGTGCCAGAGGACAGAACAACTTAGATTTCACAAAGGAAGCCGTGATAATAAGAGTTAAATGGGAAAAGCCAAAACCGTGCCAGTAGTTTCTGGGTGCCGTTGTAAATAAAAATAGCACTTTGTAGACTCTTGGCAGCATGGATGTCTCCAGGATGTCTATTAGATCTTGGTATTGTCTGCATAAAATGGTGAGGGCCAAAATAAGCTGAGGATATCCACCACACTGTTGAGATATCTTCTAATCTTAAACAAACCAACTGACAAAGTGAACTTGGCAGCTTTAGCTGCTGCTAACTGCTGGCAGGAGCCTGAAATAGCTTCGGTAAAAGCAGTGGATCCTGAGCTGAGGCAGTGGACAGAAAAGAAGAGCAGATCAGAAGTGGAGAGATGCCTGAGGGAGAGGAGAGATGGGGAAGCAGTAAGACAGACAGAGCAGCAGGTAGAGCAGGCGGCTGCTGATTACCAGCAGCAGTCGGTCACTACAGCCTTTAATTAAAGTCACTCTCCTGGGCTCTTAAGCAACAGCTTGCAATTTCCACAGACAACAGCAGCATGGCAGCGAGCGTGGATGACCTGTAATTGTCTGTGGGTGAGGGGGTGGGGAAGGCAACCGTGGCAACCTCGCTGCCAACCTGTGATTTTCATGGGAATTAATGACAGCAGTGTCAACATGTTTTTTTTTTTTTTTGACACGGTTTGCCGTAGGGCCGGAGGTGAGGCGCTGACCTTCGTGTTCATGCTGACCCTCCCTCGCCACTGTCTATCTCCATTTGGAAAATCAGAAATGCTGAGGATCAGGGGACAACACAGACAGCTCCAGGAGCTGAAATCCAGAGAGTAAGCAGGCAAAGTCATCATTTTGTGTCACTGGCTGACATTTATGTGGTTTGAAATCCCTGTTGAAGAAGGCTTTTTGGAAAGAGCTGACATTAGGAGATGAGCTGATCAGAAAGAGCTGCTGTAGGTTTGTCCTGAAGGTCATCCTTCCACGCACCCGTCTAGAGGCAACCTTTTCCAGGTTTTCTTGATTTCATTAACATGTTTTTTTTTTTTTTTTTTTTTTTTAGAAAATTACAAAAAACAACAACAACAAAAGAAAAATACCCAGTCACCAGTTCTCAGCCATCATGGAGGTACAACCAAACTGCTGTAACTGTTTGATGCTATCTTGTCAATATGGACCAAAGTTGCTGGGAAATGTTCCTGTATTTTGTTAAATTTATACCATGAAGAATTAAGGCAGTTCTGAATGTAAACGTGGATCCAAACAGGCAGGTGTACATACTAAGTGGGAAATGAGTATATTACAGCATCTCTACCAATGCATTGTATTGCCACATTTCTATTTTTTGTTATTTTTTTCTTACTTGCTTTAGCTTTCATGAAACAGATTTTTCTATGGATACCGCCAGTCAACAAATAACTTAATTAGAATTAAATTATTTGGATAAGATTACCGTATTTTCCGGACTATAAGTCAGTTTTTTTTTTTTCATAGTTTGGCCGGGGGTGCGACTTATACTCCGGAGCGACGTATATGTGGAAATTTACACATCATTATATCATATCACATGTTATTTTCACACTAAACCGCAAGAGGGCGCTCTAGGCCTGTGTTATTCTACCTTCGGAGAGGTAGAAGAAGTTAGCCGAGCTGTTTACAAGCGACACAGAGGACGA
>CAEFZY010050923.1:0-47125 GCA_903066815.1 Brachyrhaphis roseni
GTCGAACCCGCGACGGCCGCGTCGAGGACTCAAGACCTCCAAATGTGGGTCGCGCTAACCCCTACGCCACCACGGCATGCCCCAGGTCCAGTTTTACCACAAATGTTTTCCCTACATTTTGTTCCCTCTCTTATTCTCTACTATGAACTCCCTTGTGGACTATCGCTTCCACTTTGACTTTGGATTCCTCCTGCATTTTGCTCTAAACCATCTGGCAGACTACAGGAGGAGAACCAGGTTACTCTGCAAGTCCCCTTTCACTCAGGGTGTGAATAAATAAACACTGTGGGGAAGAAATGAGACAGTGGACATCCCTCTGTGAGCTCCGGCTTCATTCAGAGCTGCAGGCCTGCCTCTTTTTACTCGGCTTTGAAAGTGCTAATGTACTGAGAGGCAACAGAGCTCTGACTGTAAATGTTAGCCTTCACTAAGACTGATTTAGACAGTCATACTGCAAAGCTTTATCAGCTTTGTAAAAGTTTAAACCTGGTTTATGCTCTCTAAAAGAGTGTGGCGCTCTGTGGGGTTTATTACTAATTCTATCTTGAAAAAAATGAAGCCTTTCTTGCATACATATTTATTTCTGAGTCCAAAGAATATCCAGTAAGATAAATCAATGTCTGTACTTTTACAGAAATCGTGTGCATAATTTATTGCACAGGTGCATCAAGAGTGACAGAATCCTTTTTATCTTGCTGCTGACCTCTGCAGGTGTCATGGAGCGCAGGACAGAGATTGGTCAGAAATATTGATGTCAGGGAGAGCTTAACGGTTGCCCCTGTCCTCCAGTAAAAGTGCTGCTGCTTCTGTTCAGCCTCTCCCCTGCATTGGACAGGAGTAACGCAGCAGCGTGAGCCAATATGTGATCTCCTGCCACCCAAAATTGAATTTTTAGTTTCAGCACGTCTAAAGCATAATCAAAAGTGGTGTGTAACTCTCACAGACCACTGCAGAACATACGCTGCATTAACATTATATCTATTACAGCTGCTTTACTGTACTTTACTTTAATACAACTTTTTCTTCTTAAAGTAGTCGATTCTTCAACTTCATTACAGGAGAGAGAATCCTTAGAGAGTGCAAAGGCTCTCATTTCATCACTTGCCCAAATTACAGGAAACTATCCCATCATTTTGAATAAAGCTATAGCATATAGTTTCCTGCTTCTTTTTGGGATGTACGGCAGCGTAGTCTACAAACATTTATGATTTCTAGTGTTTGCATTGGCTTCTTATAGTCTGGCATCTGCGTATTATATGAGGTGGACTAAATGATTTCTCAGGAGGAGTTTCCTACTTGTTCCCCTGAAAGGAAGACTCTGCTGTAAAGATTAATTCTCACAGCTGGCTTGGGAAGAAGAGGCAGCTGGGGAGAAGGAGACATGGGGAACTCTGCTTATGCTGCTGTAGGTTCAATGAATATATCTGAGCCAGGATCTGCAGACAGGGAGCCTAATCAAACCAATGCAATCCATGAGTAACAACAGAGCCATAAAGGCAAATGGATATCATAAAATGTGACACAAATACTGCAGGTAGAATTCCTTTATACAAGACTTCATCTTATGTGATCAGATCAGTGGAACTAAGACAATAAAACAGATGATAAATATTATCCAGGAGGTTTATGTTTATGTTTATTGAGCTCCCCATTAGCATCAGCAGCATTCAGCATCAGCTGTTCTTATTGGGGTCAGTTTACACAAAAAAAGACAGATTACATTTGCAAAAAGTTACACTGCAGATTAAGTATTAAATATCAAATTCTATTTTCCATCACTTAATAAAGGCACAATTTTTTGTTTAAAATAGGGAAATAATTTAGATTTCCAGTATATACTATGATGCTGTCATACATGTAGCACATACATGTACAATAACATCTGATATTGCTGAATGTTTTGTGGTAGTGAGCTCCATTCATGCTTTGCTCTAAGCATCACTGTTTTACATTCTGACAGAGTGAAACAAAGTACATAAACAGAAAATATACAGAAATATAAAACACTACTCAATGTTTCATCTGAGCAATAACAAGCTAGCTATCTTGCGCTAAACAAAACAGCTACAATAAAATTCATGCCTCAAAGTTTATGTGAAGCATATAATATTTGTAAAATACAAGATAATTTTGTGAATCAGGCACAAAAACAAGTCACTTCATCAAAATGGCTTCATTGTACAGCTATGTGCTCTTACATCAGGATGTCCAGCTCCAGTCCTGCCAGTTTTAGATATCTCTGCTCCAACATGGCTGATTCATGGTCCAACTACCTCCTCAGCATGTCATGAAGTTCTGCAGAGGTTCTCATGCTAATGAACCATCATTTGATTCAGGTAAGACCAGTGTGTGAACTAAAACACGAAGGATACGGACACTTGAGGACTAACTTTGGACACCACTGTTTTACATAAATGAAGCAGAAGCAGAGACTGACAGCAGCACCTCTGTTTATTATAGAGAGCTATAATAAACAGTTAACACGTACTTGTAAACTTGCTATTGTTGTCACCTCTCTTATAATACTCAACTAACTCTAACCCTGTATAGATATGATACTAACTAAGTGCTAAAACATAGCTATATCCTGGTTTAAACATTCTTCATATTCTTGGTCACACAACTATCATGGCCTGATTGTTAGAAATAGAAGCAGTTTTACTTGGTTACATTTACATTTTTCTGGGGTAAACTTGTAATGTTTTGCTCTTGCAGGTGAAAACGTTCTTGCTCAATAATTGACACAATCCGAAGGTTTCTGTGCCTTTTAATAAATTCAATTCAGGCAGATGCTGAGAATCAGGTCTGCATTTAATAAAAAAAGATACAAGAATGTTTGTTTTAAAAATGAATCACATTCCTAACTACACAACTACCTTCTGTAGATGTTTCTTCCAAGTATTCTGGTAAAAATTTTAAACTGTCCAAAAACTGTTTTGGATATAAAATACTGAAGGACTAAAATACAGGTTTCAGTGGCCAGAGAAGGAAAGAAACCATAAAAAAGAAAACTCTTGAAAGTTCAACCACAGAACAATACCTAATTTACTTTGCACCCATTTCCTGTTTAACACCTGATACAGTGTTGGATCCAGAGTAAAGCACTGTCAAACAGTAACACAGGTAAAGCAGGTGGTTATCAAGTTTCCTATTCTGGTTTTGCCATGGCAAAGCCAAAACAAGTCACCAGAGCAGAAATGGAGAAAAACAAAACAAAAATCAGTTTCTGAAAGTTGGTAATTTTCATTTTTATCCAAAATATACAAGTTGATGTTATGAAGAAACAACCATCTGCTTTAAATAGCAGTTTAGGACATTTTAAAATGGTAAACTTTGTGTTTGTGTTCAGACAATGTCAGCAGGAAGTGCAAGTCACTCTTCTGGTGACCTGACCCCCGGGTGTTTTTGTTTCTGTCTTTTGCGACGCCCCGCTGACTGAAAGCGGGCCGAGCCAAGACATCCCTAAGAGATAAAGAACAATTATAGTCATTTGTCCTCAATCCAGAGATAGACTGGGAACTGTGTCATTGTCCTATTATCCAAAGGGTTGTCATTAAAACTTCTCACTCATGACACACCTTGAGTCATGATGCATCAGCACAGGATCACGAAAGGCTGACAAAGAGAGATGGATATGAGTTTTAGTTGCATCTAGCAAATGTAAAGTTGAAAACGTATTTATTAAATAACTAGAAGTCCAATGCTAAATTCAGTTGCTGAAAAAGTTAGATAGTAACTGCAGAAGACAAAAAGTATTAAAGTAACTCTATAACAAGATAGGACAGCAACACTTCATCATCATAGCTACTCAGAGCATTTTTAAGTCAAAACAAATCTAATCGGCATCTAAAACTTCCATTATAAGATAGGCTGAAATAAGACAGAAGAGGTAAGAGGTAGGGTTCTCTAGCCCTTTGAAATAAGATTTGTTAGGAAGAGCTTTAAATGATTTATGGTGTCCATTTCTCCAAATATAAGTGCTCTTTTGCTGGAAACATTTTCCAAGCAAAAAAAAAAACAAAGAACACCATAGTTGCAAATTGCTTTACTGCCCTACAAAAACAAAAACTTACAGAAAATGTATTAGGAATTTGTCAAAGCTCACATTTTCAGAGAATAATCCTAAAAGTTCCTTGTGACAGACTGGTGACCTGCCCAGGGTGACCCCGCTTCTCGCCTGAAATGTCTCACTGGAGAGAGGCACCAGCACCTCCCGACCCCACTAGGGACAAGGGTGTACAGAAAATGGATGGATGGATGGATCCTAAAGGTTAAATTTCCCAAATGCCTTGAACCTTTTTCAACAATAAACCAACTATGCATGAAAACTTAATTGATTATAGCTTTTGCACATTACATTCTCGATCGATTCTGACTTTAGCTCTTAAAATGTAACTTCTTCTCTGTGCTCAAATATCCCCAGATATCTAGAAGATTTGTTCAGAGAGCAACACGGAGAACAGCTGATATGTCTTTACAGTAGATTTGATGTTTTCAAAGCAAAGCACTGTGTCAATGAAACAGGAAACCAACTCTTTACATACAAGTAATTGGAATGGAACTCAAAATTAGTGACTGTCACCTGGTTAAAACGCCAGATTTCTATCATGTAACATGATGGGATGTTTTAGAGGCAAAACCATAAAACTTAAAAACCTGCAATAACCTGGTTACATGAATATACACAAACTCAAAGTAATACTTTAAATCAGCTTTTAAATCAACTAAGTTTCAGCATTTAGTCTTCTTCAATTCAAATCTGCCTTCCATTATAGTTAATCTGTTAAATAAAGTTTAACTATGGCTGATAGGATAATCTTCCTGACATTTTCTCATTTAATAAGCAGTGACTGACAATAAAGCTATGGAGTGTGGTTTGTGAAGTTACACAGTCAAAAATTAACAACAATTTTCTGGTTATTCAAGAAAAAAAAACAGGGGGTTCATTAATAATAATCAGATTTTCACCACATTATTAATTCCTTTATAAATGTCAGTTTCAAACGATTTAGAAATATAAATATTTAGCTCCAAATTTAATGTGTAGTTAGTGAGCTAAATATTTAATTAAAAAGCTAAGTATGTGGGTACATATTTAGCTTTGCCAATTATTGCAGTCTATGAACTAAATATTTAGTTCATAGACTACATGCTTATCTTGCTAATTAAATATTTAGTTTATAAACTAAATGTTTAGCTTGCTAATTAAATATTTAGTTTGGAGCTAACTATTTTGCTAGCCAACTAAATGTTTATCTTGTAAATTAAACAGTTAGCTTGCTAATTGAATACTAAGCTTGAAATGGTAGCATTGATAAATGAATAACATGGTGAAAATATGACGTTGAAAAATGGGCCCACTTTCTTTTTTGCTTATGACAGGATAAGTAAACCAAATTATTGCTGTTAATTTCTGACACCAACTTCTCTCAGACCAAAGAGGTGATTGTTCACTTCAGAAGGAGGAAGTCTGACCTGCAGCCTGTCACCATTAGTGTGGAATGTGTGACGAAGGTCAGCTTAAAGTTCCTGGGTGTGAACATGGATGCTAACCTCCTATGGAGCTCTAACACCAAGGTTGTTGTGAAAAAGGCTCAGCAGATGAATGCTCAGCCTCACTGTCTTCTCCAGGAAGAGTGTGCTGACTTACTGCATATGTGTATAATTCACAACCTGCACCATGGCACACAAGAAGGCACTACAGAGTAATCAAGACCGCCCAGAAGATGATCTGGCACCCTTTTTTCTCCCTGAAGGACCTCTTCAGAACTCGCTGTCTCCACAGAGAACGCAGCGTTCTGAGGAACCGTCCAGGACTGATTGTGTTTAAGCTGCTGTCCTTGGGTCGCAGATACTGAGTGCCGAGGTCACGCACTATTAGACTCAGGGATAGTTTTTACAATAGTGCTATAACTCTAATCAATACACCCACTTCTTTGAAGTGAGCCATGTGCAACATGAAAGTGCAGTTTTTATTTTTCGACTTATTTTATCCTGCGCATACTTTTGGAAATGCAATGGTGTTTCTCTATGTATCACCATACATGTGGCAGGTGACAAATTTTGTGGCACTGCTGCACATTGTATTTTGTAAAATGATAATAAAGATTTATTTTATCTTATTCACCAATAAATGAAGAAAATATGATATGATACAGACCAGAGCTGCAGAATGTAGGGAATATGTAACTTGCTAAAAATTAGATGATGGCATTGATAAGAGGGTCCTACATTTTTCTTTTCTTTCTTCAGCATTACACAATCTCCCCACCGCAACACGAGAATTTTACCATCCCAGTCGCTGGAAATATGTATGAGGTTCACGTAAGAGTCATTCCAACTGCCAAAATACATCAATACAGAGAGTATGAATGCATGGTATCCTACTACATATAACGTTCAAACACTCTTTTGCTAAAGTGCGATTAGTGCACATACTGCCAAGATAGCTTCTGTAATTTGATATATTGTGTAGCTCTTGTAGGAACATTGCAAAAATTGGATATTCCTCCAAACACGTGAAAACCTGAGAGTAAAACAAGCAGTCATGCAGACTGAACAACACCGAAGGATCCGCAGGAATTTCCAGCAAGTACTGGTTGTGTTTCACCAAGAGTATTTGTCTTCATAAGCATTAAAGCAGCTTTCTTGACTGAAGTATCTCACATTAAGGCTGATTTGTAAAAAATTCTGTTGGGGGGAAAAAATATCTTTTGCCAGTGCTAAAAAGTTTATGATCCTGCTACATAAGTATTAAAGGTGAGTGAGGTAAGTGTGATAAAATCATAATTCTAAAGATGTCTCATAATACATAGTGTTATTTCCAATGCCTACACATGAGAATATATATTGCAACAGGATTAGTTGTTATTAAGGTCTAATCTTAAATAATATGTTTGTTTTGGTAAATTACCAATTTTTATTTAGTCACCTTCTTTGTGTTTTGTAATCCCAATTAATCTATTATTTTAATCTACAGCAGCAGATTAAAATAAATTTAAGAGTTTGTTTCATGCAGTACGGAAAGGGAAAACAATTCTTCTTTCAAAAATTAACACATTAAAGCATTCCTCGTTGAGAGAACAGTTCACATTAGTCTAGTTTTGCAAAAATAAGACATGATTAAAAAAACTCTTAATATGTCTGATTTTGTGTTTTAACAACATTTGGTTGTTTAAACTTCAGTACTGGACCAAGAAAACGACAGGACTGTAACTGAAAGGTAAAAATAGCCTGATAAAGCTGTTCCTATTTACAGAATATTTTAAAAGCAAAGATGATAAGATTTTTAGCTTAAAAATACATGCATAGGCTTCCAATAAGCTACAGACCATCAGCACATCATGGCTCTTTCCACCTGGTCCATCTTTTAGCTGAATGAGCAGCCAGCATTTCCTCTCTGGTGGAGATAAGGGCTGTTCAGCATGCGCCTCATGGGCCAGCTCTGAACACTGAATTAATTCATCTAACATTCGATCCGGTAAGTTGAAATATCAATAGTCAAGATAAAATCTGGACTTATTACTGATTCAAGTGAGCGCTTGCTGAGTGTTTTAATTTTATTTTTAGCAGCCTTTGGACTTTATGCTGGAAAAAACTCTGATAATGGTATTCATTTAAGGAACTTTATCTTTTAACAGTTTATTCTGCTTTGTGTGGTTCTAACACAGCTGGAGTTTTGACTGTTTCTACAGTTGTCTGAATACCTCAGCGCCCTACAAAGAACGGTTATGCTGTTAAGCACACATTAACTTTACCATGAGCTAATCTTCAACTGAAGAATCAGGAAACAAATACAATAATTTGAGTGAAGAAAAACTATTGGATTTCTGTGAATAAATGTACATTTTCAACGTAATTAAACATGAATTCCTGTTTCTGTGGGGCCTGAACAAGATGTAACATCAAGTTAGGCAGATGTGATATTCATGGGTCAGAGAAGGGCTGCTCGCCTAAATATCTTCAGAGCCATAATTTAAAACTTTGGATAACTGGAACTACAACAAACAAAGATGGATGAAGACAATCTTCAGACATCTAAGTTATTTGGGAGGCATGCCTGGAAAGAAAACACTTTTTTGTCACATCATCATAAATGAAAGAGTGAGAAGTTTGCTGAATACTGCTGTGCCTTTGACTGGGAATGTGTGATTTGATTGGATCAGTAATCCAAGTGAATCTGGTACAAATAAAATGATAAATTGTTGTAAAATCATCTGATGCCCATTATTTAATTTGGTGAAGGATCTGTCATTCCTATTTATCTTCTAAAGGGAACATAGTTAGAGTGTTTGCTTTTTGAAAAAACAGATCATATAAAAGTTGAGCTAATACACATTTTTGGACAAAATCATTCTTAAATTATGAGATTTTAGTCTGGTCAGCAACCAAGCTGTTTTAGGGCCTCATGTCCCTTTAAGTCCCAATAAGTTGCTGCTGGTCTAACTTAATACAGGAACATTTCTACAGACAGAATAAAGTCATAATAATATGAGCACAAAGTCATAATATTACATAATGTAAAGTTGCAATATTATGACTTCGTTCTCGTAATATTATGACTGTGTTCTTGTAATTATATTTTTTAATTTTCTTAGCACGGCCTTAATACCTCATAGTACCCAAATGTGGAATTTTCCCTAAAATGTATTTATTGGTTGAGAAAGAGTTTTAAAGACTTTTTAAACGATCTTTCCCAGGTTTGCAGTGGGTCACACTAATCCCACATGTTGGAAGTTTCCAGAAAGGATGACACCTTTGCCAAACTCTTAAAATCTTTGAGGTGTACCACACTGTTCTGTCCAATGATATTTATGGCCATTTGTAACATGAACCTGCAGAAGCATCTCAGCGTACCAACATCCTTGAACTGCCACACTTCTTAGATATTCATAGCTACATGTTGAAGCATCACTATACTATCACTTCTCATAAAAGTTCATCACTGCACATGCTCGGAAACTCTATTAACCACAGGGCCTTCAGAACCACTGGTGTATGAGACAAAAATATGTTTTCTCGCATTCATCTGCCAGCAGGAATAACACATTCCCTGAACCTTCACAGCTCGCTCCTCAACACACACGTGGTGCATGAACCGCTCACAAACAAGGACACACACGCAGAGACAGACATCCAGGGTTTACAGCATGAAGAACCATGCTCAAGAATTCATTTCAGCCTTTCTACTTTGTTCTGACAGACTGCGAGTATGAGAAGACATTAATGTAAGGCCTTGTAATTCACCTGGTCTGCACAACTTGAGCACATTGTTAGACACAATCAAAAAACGTTACTGGCATGGCTGACATTAGTAGTCACCTAGACAGAGATTCACTTAACAGATGAAAAGATCTGCTCATTCTGTTTCACTTACATTAAGACATAAAATTATTTTAGATTTAGGTCCAGTCAGGACGATGATACAGGTTTAAACATGTATCATCGTACATGTTTAAACCTGTACGATGATACGACTCAAATGCACACTTCTTCCCAAAGTCTATGTGCTCTGGATAGTGTTTATTAGAGAAGGTCAATACTTTCTGTAGCAACACTGATAAACTCTAATTGATGGCTTTTGTTATTTGAACTTTTTCTACTGTTGAGAGTATCAATAAGTGATGCATATATTATTCAAAATGGGGTTTAAAGCATTTATTTTGCAGTTTACCAGCACTGCAAAATAGTGTAATGTAACTGGTGTGATGAAGAAGCCTGATTTTTAATAACTAAACCTTATCTTTCTGGCAAAATTAGATTTTGTGAGTCTCTGACTATGTAATGATGTTCCACATAAAAATACCACAAAATTTTAAGTCAATACTTCCCACCCTTGCTGTTTATCATTATGGATCTAAGACTCAGATCATTCTCTGATGCAACCTGGTGTTGGATGGGCTGACTTTGACCAGACTGAAGCACTCGAGTTCTTTATATCTACAATCTTCTTCCACCATTTATCTGACTCTGATCCTGAATTATTCAACAACAAAAATCACAAGTTTTAAATAAATCTATTCCAGGAAAAAGCAAAGTATGGAATACCTAACAATTATGCACATTCTTACACCTTCTGTCTGGCATCACATTAAAAGGACTTTAATGATGATGTGATGTGAAATTTAAGCAGTTTAAGCAGAAAGTGTCATTTTTAAGAAATTTTAATATCCAAAAGTGGAGCATGACCCAGCACGCTTTTGTTAAATAAATAAATAACATCTAGAGGGTTTGGAGGCTCAATGAAATCATATGCAAAACTATGCAGTTCCAGAGCAAAAGGAGCATAAAACTGAACAAACCAGGATTTTAACAAATTGTTAATCTGTATAACGAGTAACATGAATGGGATATTTTCATGCAAGGAGTCCACTACACCTAGTAAAATAATGTTTGATCTATTAAACAATCTCATACATATGTTCAGGTCCACTTATAGGACATAAGTGATGGTCACACATGTTTTATTCTGGACTTATTCCCTCAGTCCCATTAGTGTAACCGGTGATGTCACACTCTGTGTCACCGACTCACCTCGAGCCTCGACGGCCGCTCCGCACTGCAACAAATTCAAACGGACACAGACTTCCAAACGGAAGCACGTCCGCCTTCTTGACCATCAACACAAGAGCAGCAGGCTCTCTGCACTTAGCAGCAGCAGCCACTGCTGCCAGACACCATCAGTTCATTTCTTCACTCCAAATATCCTGGCAAGTTAATAAATGTGCAAAACTCTCCCATCCCTGAAGGGTATGTGAAGGATTTTTTTTTTTTTTTTGACAGAAAGTTTGCCAGTTTGTCTCTGCAAGCCTACTTGGAAAAGTCTTGCTGGGTTTTGTGAAAAGGCAGATGCTCGTCTGTCCCCACGACAACAATCATCAGCTGGGCATGGAAGCTTAACAAACACGACTCCAGTCCCAAAAGAGAGAGGTTAGTGGAAAAGATGCGTTAAAGTGTCGACAAGAACGACTCCTGTTTACATGAAGGTTTCAGAACTTTCAGAATTCACATCGTAAGATTATAATTCCATGATTTCACTTAGGGGAAAGTTTTGAGTATTTTTCTCTTCACTGAGGGAATGGATTTTATGAAAATATCAATCATCTTTTCAGTTACACAATCAGGTGATAATTATTTTTTCTTTCAAATTGAAGCAAAATCAACAATGGGTGACACTGATTATCTAAAATAAACTCAGTTTTTTTCTATTTCCTCCTGGTGCATGATGTAACTTTTATAACAAATATTTTTCTTACATATTTGTTGAAACTGTCACCATGTTGTGGCAGTAGGAATGAGACAGATAATCTGTGAAAATGTTTTAGCTCCTCTGCTTTCTCCCAGTGCTAACTAGAGACAACCAATCAGAGCCAGGAGGAGGGTCTTAGTAGCTGTTCTGCTACAGCTAGCAGAACATTCTGTGAATGCTCACGCTAACTAGCATGGCCAACAACGATGTAACAGTAAGTTGCTTCTCCGTCATTAATACATTTAGCAGTGAGTACATGAGATTGACTGACAGCACTAAGGCCCTCCTCCTTGCTCTGATTGGTTGTTTTTGGTCAGAATAATAGCTCAGGAAGGAGGTGGTGGAAGTCGATCTATTCACAGACATAGTGACAGTTTTAACGAAGATACAGAAAACCTTTTTCTTTAAACATTGCGTACTGCAGCTTTAATGTCCAAAATCAGATAAAAGTGAGATGTCCCTTAAACCTGTAAGTTTTAGCAACCCAAACAGAAATTAATTGCTTTGAACCAGACTAACAGTGTTTGAAAATAATTATTAAGAGTATAATTAAAATACTAAAATCTGTTCCAAGATAAAGCTACATTTCATTAGAAAAAGAAAGGATTGTGAAATTCTAGCCATTGGATCAGATTCAGATCAATGCCTTCTCATGAATGTAGAAGGCATTGATCCAAAATAGGCATGATGTCTGACACGGTTCAGTCAATGTGGGGGCATTTGTTTTGGCAACATTTTAAATCTTGCAGCAGCCTGATTGCACAAACCATATTTCAATGCAAAGTCCTTCTCTGAATGTTTAACTACTTTCATGGCAACTCAGTCAAGTGCTAAACTGGTGCAAATGCTTGTCTAGCACAAGGTCTTTGCATTTTCACTACAGCAAACTTTGACAATACGAAAAAGTGTTTTTTTAACACCAACTCTGAGTCAAGCCTGAAAAAGGTTCTGCTTGTGGGCATGAATAGCAAAAATCTTAAAAACGTGACAGTTTAAGTTTCGGATCTGCCTGATTTGGGATTAAAAAGCAGCAGAAACAATGAATTAATGATTTAAAAGTAAAATTTCTTTGTTTTGATGTCGACTGTCAGACTTTAAGTAGCTAATTACACTGTGTACAGCTGCAGCTGGAGCCATAATTTCAGATCAATCCATAAACAACATTCCTGACACTATTTCTAAACACTATTGGTCTTCTAATATTACCAGGTGTTAAGATATCTGTCTTTAAATGTTGTTTTTACATCATGTTTTTGAAACTCTGTAGGTACAGATTCGATCAAAGAATAGTTGACCTGGAGTTTGAAATATTCACAAACAGCAATAATAAATTAAGATGCTGGTTTTAGAGCTTCTTTTCGCAGGGATGATGAAACTAATATGATTTGTGCAGTTATGCTGTTTCCAACTGCAAATTTTCCACAAAAACACAGAATGAAACAATTTGTATTTTGATAGATGGATGTAGCTTAACTTGGCTCTCAATTTCTGAAAACAAGTTCTTTTAAAAAAAACCTGTGACAAACTGTCTCAAACAGCAGTTTAACTCTGGTGGTTAAAAAACCCTAATAGAGGAGTGGAGGGTTGACTTTAACCCTCTCTCCCACTGAGACAGAGAAGTATCACTGTCTCGTTTCAGTCCAGTGAATCAGGAAAGGATTGTGGTTGAAAGCTAAGCTGATTCATTGCCAGAAAATAATCAAATCTAACTGTTCAAATAATAAACAAAACACAATGTAAACCATGTCGGCTTGCTATAAACCTGACATATATGCCACTTAGGCAATATCACCCTTTAGTCTAAACATCAGCGGCGGCATGTATGTTCCAGGGGGAGATTAGCAGCGCAGGGCTAAGAAAAAACCTTACGAGTAAGTTTAAAAAATACTATTAATGTTTTAAAACATACAAGATTTCTCATATCAACAAGAAACAGAAAAAATAATATGACATGGTGAGGTTTTGGTCAAACTGAAGCAGACAGATGAGCCTGTCCTGCCAGGTGATTTGTTTAGCCCAGCTGAGTTTTTATATGCAGAACTGCGCTGAAACCTTGAAGGTACAAGAGCCAGATTAACTGTCTGATGACAGTTTTGTCTGTTAACTGTTCACCAGTCATACCTCCTGAAGGCAAGGCGTCAATCACGAATGCAGAATAATTTAATTTTGTTTTTGTACAGGTTGTTGTGTTGTCTGGTAAAACTCAACACCATAAATGTGTCTTTTCAGGCAAGATCCAGCATGAGAAGTAAAATTATTCTGGTGTATTAATAGCAGAAGTGCTTTCTGAGTGGATGCCAAATATGTTTTCTTGTTCAATATTAGTGGGCTAACGGAATATAGAAATGCCATTTGATTTCATGTCAAAGTTAAATTTTTTTGGAAAAACATTTGCTGTCAGCTAAGTGATTTAGTCAGATGATATGTCATAGTTACTATTATAGACCCCAGAAAAGAAGGTTTGTGCTTTAATCTTGACATCTTGTGTCTATGTTAGAGACTTTTACTTTGACGTTGGTAAAGAAACGTTTTTGAGTTTCCCTGTTGTGTTGAAAGATTCAACTAATAAGACTTTTTGTTAAGTTAATAGACCTTTACCTTAAAGAAGATTACTTCACCCTTAAATAATTCATCTGGCATTTTGAGTATTTGTCAGAGAAAAGAAGTTGTGGTAGAATGACAGAGAAAATACCAATAACTGATGATGATTAACTGATGCTAACGTTGTTCTTTTCCGGTTAAACCTGACCTGGATAATTAAATTCTAAGGCTGCACAATATTAAAAAACTCAAATCTTGGTGATATTATTATAAACACATTCTCTTCCTCCCTCTCTCTTTGTCTCTCTTTCTGCTGTGTTCCTAATACTTTCTGTGACCTTTAGCATCTGGGCCCAGTCAGGTGTGAGCATCTACTGCATTGGATCTCTGCCTGACTGGCTAAATGTTATACCCTGTCACAATATTGCTCCTCAACCTTTCATTTCAGTGACATCAGAAACAGTAGAATTACACACTGTGCTTTTAATACTACATCATGCTCAACTTTATCACCACATAACTACATTGATTTTGTGATATAGAATTCTGCTACATGAGTGCAGCAGTTGTCATGTCTATCACATAAGCCTATATGCAATTAAAACGAAATCAAACAGTCTGATTAACTTGGTCAATAATTATCTGACCACCTGGGAGAAATTGCAATGCATAAAAAATGAAATAAGACATTGTGAAAAAACATCAGTCCGGTCATGAAGCTACAGAACACTGTGAATTTCACCATATTCATCACATTGAGAGTATTTATACAAATTTAAACAGACAAACCATTAACACATTAGAATACTATGAGTAAAATCACAACACTTGGAATATATTAGCCAACAAAAACAAATATTGGTTTATTCTGCAATGAATACAGATAGTTTGAATTACTGGTTCTGTTTTATAAAGCTTTTCTTTACTTCAAATGTTTTTAGATTTAAATATTAAATATTTAAGTGTTGCATTCTGCACAGCGAACCAAAAAGGCAAACTCTGGTTCATCCAAAAATCTTGGTCTCGGTTCCGTTGACATGAACTGTGATGCAGTTTCAATGCATGTGAATGCCAAGCGGACCAGAGAGCGCTCCAAAAGCAGGAAGCGGACTACAGTGAAGGGGATTCTGGGTAAGTACAACCAAAACAATGGCTGCCACTCCATTTTTGTTTAGATTTCATGAAGAAGGAAGTTGCGCTCAGAGGTTTTTGCGTTGTTTGCTTCAGTGGTTGTTAGTACAGCGCCACCACTGGCGAGGAGGGGAACAAGGGTTTCGGAGGGTGTGAAAGCAAACAGCAACAGCTGAAAATGAAACAAATGTTGCAATTTTGGTCCCAAATCAGACAGAGGTGGGTGTGAAAACACCCTAAGAAGAAATATATCTTTCTTGTCTTTAAAAATATGTCTCTTCTTGCATAATGACATAATGGCAAAAGACATTCGTGCTATTTTAAATCAGCTTGAACATTGTCAGTATATTTTTATTAATTTGTTGTTGTTAAAAGTAATAATAAATTATTTCCTTTTAGCACTGATTGTAACACAAAGGAGTACTCAATAAAAGCTGACATAAATCTGACGCAGTTTCCTCAGGTGTAAACTGCTGACTGGATGAAATGTCAGAGCTGCAGTAAATAATCTAAACAGACCTCCTGTAAGTGGAAGTTCCTCAGCCAAATTTCAAAGCCTCAGTTCAGCATATGCAGCATCTACAGATCCTTTTTAGTCCAGCTAATACATCACAAAGAGCTCAGCAGTCTGTTTGCATGTTCTTGTGTTACATAAAGCCTGGCTGCAGGCTTTTGGGGCCATGATGTGGTGGGAAAGCACTTGGATTATTGTATCTGCAAGGCAGCTCTTCACCCATATGTAATGTCAGTGTGTGCCCAAACTGACAGCAGTGGGGAAATGTCAGCAATGTGGCCACCATGAAACAGCATACAAATACAGCACTTCAGCGCTCTTGGAAGAGGTGCAGCGACACACACATCAGTATCTGACAACATTTCTGGTCTTTAATGCAGAAGTCTTAACACATCTGAGCATTTTAAAAGAAAGGAACAGTGGGCAAGCAATTCCAGTCGGGAAAACAAAGCACTATTATATACACAGGAAAAAGGCCCCATTCCTGCAGAGCTCTTTCATTTGTTTCCTTTTGTTTCTAAATGGCACTGGTAAATATTAGATGCTCCTGAGTGAGGCCTGTAATTTTCAAATTTAAACATGAGAACAAAGCGAGAAAACAGAAATAAAAGTGTGCTTTTGGCACTCTTCAAGTGATTCTCATCACCATCCAGTCATTTCGGAACTGGAGTGTAGCTGGAAATGTCCTGATGTTTCATTATATTAATCTGCATCTAACTTACCTCGAGTAAAAATGCATGGAAATTAAGGCTTTATACTATTTAATTAAACTGGAAATACTGTTTTTGCAGGTAGCTATTATTTGAATAACTACAGCTGCATCATTTTAATGTGGCAACATTAGGAAGATACAATAGGAAAATACTTGAATCGTGTGTGGGACTGTGTGAAAAGGAGGCTAAATTTACCATCAGCTGTTGAGTGAGCTAGCTAACCTTTCTGAGGTCCTCTGAGTGGAGGTAAAACACTACCACACAAGACTTACACACTGTGGCATGAGCCCACACAAAGAGAGGCACAAGCACAAAGCTGCACACATTCACACAGGTAAGCAGAAAAATACAGAGAACCACTCTTCAGATGATAAATGGCTCTAATCTGCACCTAAAATGGAGGCACAACCTATTAAGATTTGTTTAAAATTGTTGAAAAAACTTTTTTTTTCCCACTAGAAATGAGCCCTTTGAAATGCTGAGATTTCACAAATTATGCAAAGAACAGATTCATACCTAAATTAGATATGAAATGCACCAGAAAATGTCAGCAAAGGTGAATAGGAGATACCAGGTAGGTTTTTACATATAATAATCGCCAATTATTATAAAAAAAAGGAACATTGCAAAATTAATGCAATTAATTTTGTACTTTAATGATGCATCTGATGTTTCTTTTTCTAGGGTGGAATGGTAAATTTGATAAATTTCCAAAACAAGAATTGGGTGCTCAAGTTTGCATTTTTTCTTTCCAGTTGACACGGTATCAAAATGATATGTACACGCTGGAATAAACACAGTTTGTGGCATAATTTTGTCCAGTTTCTTGATGATTTAAGGTCAAGCTTTTAAACATACTGCAAAATGTTTTAAAAGAGTGCTGCAAAATACTCCATAACTCTATTTCCTACGGCCTTGTGTGGTTTTATCATTGTTCTGTGATGGAGATTGATCAGGGTGTTAAAAAACAACCCAGGGACAACCAAAACTCAAGCCAAGCCAGTACCTGCAAATTCACAAATTGCAAACAGATCTTCTTAAAAATTAAGCTGACATCATGGATATTGTGGTTGTGGGTCACACGTGTATCCTAAACATACAATTTTGATTAAGTAGCAAAAACAATCAAAAGAAGAAAAAGACGTAAGAAGTGTTTCTCAAGCAGCCCTGCTTTTTACTTACACAGCTGTAAACTGATTTCAGTAGCTGATAATGCAGTAAAATGATTTGATCAGATCTTTGTTAAAATATTTATGTCATCTCTGGATGTTACCTAAAAGCTTTTTCACCCATAATTTACTATTTCTATCATGTGGACCACACAGAACTCATCCATTAAACTGTCTCTGCTGATGAAGCCTTAGTGTTTATCAAGCTACATGTCAGACAACTGGTTACTGCATTTCATAACACTTTCTATTTGTAATAAATCACTTCTTTTGAATTTGTAGAAAAATGACACTAACATTAATGTATGCTCTCAAATTAGAAAATTTTTAAACACCCATCCAAGGCCAGTAGGTGGCAGTAATGCTGACACTAATAAAGTATGAAAAATTTACAAAGAACACCATGAGCATAGTGTATGATGTGCTATATCCTTTTTTTTAAAAAACTGTGGCTTGTGTTTTGTATCATCATCATCTCTTTTTCCAGCAAAAGCTTGAACCATCATGACGTTTGACATGGATACCAAAAATAAATCCAAATTTAACATATTTGCCAACAAAAACACCCTTTGGATTTAACAAGAAGTGTAAACAAGAGATAATGTTTGTGTTTCTGTGGTACTTTTCATGTAATGCTTTTAAGTTTGCAAATAAGTTGCCCAGCTAATCTCACCTTGCTGTCTCTGAAAATCCTTAAACTTGATTTCACACACATGCTATCCATTACAATGCTGCCATGTTTTCTTCTTCTGGTCCAATGTTGCTGCTTTAAACAGAAACACTGGAAACATTTTATCCAGGAACGAGTTTTTCCTGGATAAAGTCACTGATGTGGTTATTGCTTCTTTTTTAATTTGTGCTTTCAAACTGACTTTTTCCCTTCTAAATTATCAGGGAGTTGTTCCTCTCTATTGTTGCCATATGCTTGCTAAAGATGTGGGATTGCTGCAAAGTTAATGATTCGATGCTGGACTTTATTGGTTGATTTAAGTGCACCTGAAATGTATTTACAATGCTTTACTTTGTCCACATTTTTGTTATATTACAGCCTTATTCTGAAAAATGTGCTATAACTTATTACCAATTCTTATGAACTGATCGTCTGAATCTGACTGCATAATACTTTGGACTGAATTGGAGTCTTCTTAAACTGGCAATAACAAAATATATAATATAAACTGCACTGAACTGAATGTTAACCCAGAAGGTAGAATTTCTGTTTCCAAATACAAAAAAATCAAATGTGACTTGAAAAGTGGGATGTTTTTGAACTTAAATCTAATATTTCCATTCTGCACATAAAAAGTGTCCATACTTGTAGTCATGAATTAATTATCTGCACTTCTGTCAGTTTGTATCTCTTTATTTCAGACACACATTGACTGCACAGCCTCTGTCTCCCGGGTTCCTACTCATTTTTCATTTTCAGATTCAACTTCCAAGGATTCCCTGTCTTAAATATACAATATAAAAAGCCACTGTAAATGTATGTCAAATACTACAGTGGAAGGAATGAAGAAAGTTTAGAGAGGAAGGATACAAAGACTGAAAGAAAGTAGGACAAAGAAGGAAAGACAGGACAAAAGGAAGGAAGGACAAAGAAGAAAGGAAAGAGATTGAAAGAAGTGAGAAATGAATAATGGAAGGGAAAAAATGAAAAAGGACACAAAGAGTAAATGAAGGACAGAAGGAGGGGTTCTTTTTTCCTTTTCCATCTTAATCCAGACCTGGAAAAGTACTCAACCATATTTCATACTTGCTAATAAAAGCTACCCTGGTCAATTAGTGAAATCCAGCTGGTTTGTTAAATTAAATCTCAACTACAGGTAAGACAGACATGCTGTTATTCTCAGGTCAAAAGTTAAATAGAAAGCAGGATTTCTTTTTCCCCCTTTCCTCATGCTTTCTTTCCTTTGATGCCAAAGCACTATGCGGTCAGCAGAGCTTTGTGCACGGGTGAAGAAGTGTGCCGTCTGCTGTTATGGAGGCATTAGGAAAGTGGGAGAGGAACTAAACTACCAGAGAATTACAAGCAACCACCGAGCACAAACTGTGTGCTCGGTGGTTGCAGTGAAGTCATTTTATGCTTCTCACATGAACAAATCTCTTCATTTATTAAGTCCAACATTGCTTGAACGATGGAATATCTGGCATCTTTAATGAACACATCCATTTTGTTTCACAACACGTGCAAATGAATTCTCAGTTTTAAATTTTTTTATTCAAATGTCAAAGAATCAATGAATATCTAACATTGAATTTCAACTGTAGTCTTTCATTTGAAATTATTTGATATTCAAGTGCAAAAAAATAAATAAATTACGCAACAGACAAAAAGCATTTATTTATTTATCTATTTCTCCTGCCTACTGGAGCCTGTCCTGGCAATCTATTCTAGCATGCACTGGGCAGATAGCAGGACACCGGGCAGCCAGCCAATCCATCACAGTTTGAACACAGATAGGCAGACATCCACTCACATTCATACCTATGGGCCATTTAGAGTTTCCACTCTGCCTGACATGTGCATGTTTGCAATGTGGGAGGACACAAAAGAGAAAACCCACACACAAAGGTGCACACTGCCTGGAAAAGACTCGAACCTACTTTCTTTTCCTGCTGGATGAAGCACTAATGTAGATGTATGGAGGTGCTGGCTCAGGGCTGACTCCAGTCCTGACCAAACTAAGTCACACTTTGGCTTAGATAAAATCATTCTAGGAACTGAATGGGACTGGAAATAACTTACTATGGTTAGATAAAAACACAGGTAGTCAAAAGCAGCTTCTTCACTTGAAAGTTTGAAGAAATTTTTAAAATTCTATGTTCAGAAATAAACTGTGGTATAACTCAGAGCAGTGGCTTTCTTCCTAAACTTTCTTCAACTTTGTCCAGATTGTTTGAAATAGTTATTTTTATCTACATCAGGATACAAATATTTTTTTAAAATGCCTACATTTAAGCCAACCAGTAGGTGGCAATGATGTTGACTATTTCTAAAACAACAGCTGCTTGTTTTGTAACCAACAATTTCTCTTATTTAGCTTCATGCTAACAGAACAATGCTAACTATTTCTGCTGACAAACAAAATGGGTTGTCATCTCTTAAACCTATCAAACATCTTTTAATAAAGCATTTTTTAAAACAAAAGCAAGTTTATTTTAGTCAATTATTCAACTTTCATACAGTATAAATTAAGATTTGTACTTTAAATACATGTAAAAATGCTATCTCCAACATTGCAAAAATGCAGTAACCATTATTTAAAGATCTACGAATAAAAAATATCTGAATGTTCAGAATCTCAAATGTGATGAATCTGAACTAATAATATACGAATATAAGCCTAGATTCAATCCCAGCTGAAACTCAAAAATGATTATTTCTCTTCTGTCCTGTATCTGTTACTTACAAATGACTTGTACTTCTTAACAGCATACATTATTTATGAGTTTGCCTGGTTGATTTATTTAGATATTAAACTGACTGATTAGACGGTGAAGCAGATGCTTTGTGCACCATGTTTGTTTTGAACCTTTGGTCAGTCAGAGCGAGCCAGTGACTGGAGCCAAACATCATAGGGCGTTCGCAGACTGCACATTAGATCAGGCACACAGGACGCCTGCAGACTGCAGCCAGGAGCTTCCCTGCACACAGCGGTTTGAAGGAAAACAGCTGTTACATGAGAATAAAGGTCTAAGCAAAAATAAAACAGATACATTCCTAAAAATATTGAGTTTTTGAAGTGAAGAGGAGATTGTACTGGATTACAACCAGAGGTGGGTAGAGTAGCCAGAAACTGAGCAAAAACATATTTTTACTCAAGTGAAAGTAAAAAGTAACAGTCTGAGAAATTACTAAATAGTAAAAATGTATCTGGTTAGACTGCTACTCAAGTACCGAAACATCTGATTTCATATTTAAAATTGATGTCTTCAGACAGACAAAAATGTTAAGATATCTGCAAATTCTAGCATTTTAAATATTAAAATAATAATACAAATAAATAACACAATTACAAAATGACAGATTCAGACAGTACTTTTCCAAATCATAAAAAACTAATACTAACAGTCTGTAATGCAAATATACTATATGTTAGGATCATTTGAAACTGTTGTACCAGTGCCAAGTGGTACAACAGGCTCAGCAGGTGGAAAACAAAATCAGAAAACAAACCTTCTGCACAAACAAGTTTCACTTTTAGCATAAGTTGTGTGTGTCTGTATGCATGTTTTGTTTTTTTCTTCATTCAATTAAGTTAATCACAGTGGGCAAAAAATATTTTTTTTAGTAAAAGTAGTGATACTTTATAAAAATGTTACTCAAGTAAAAGAAAAGAGTACAAAGTCACAAACTACTCCTGAAAATACATTTCTTCCAAAAAAGTTATTCAAGTAAACATAACTAGCACCCAACTGTACTGACAACAGGCCACATTCAAGACCAGCTGATCTTAGATGACTCGGATTGATCAATTTTGAACCCTGCTGCAAAGTAATGACTTCCTTGCATCAGGTGTTCAGGTTTTGTAGTTTGGTGGGCACTGGGTGGTTCAGTTGTTAAAACAAGATCCTGGATCGTCCTGGGTTTGATTCCCGGTCCTGGAACATTCTCTGCATGTCTTCCTGTTCTCTCTCCAACTTATTTACTGTTCAATAAAGGCCACTAGTGCCAAAAAATGTTTGACATATGTTTTTATTAACAAAAACAAAGTTTGCATGAGGACGATGAAGGCAACTGGAGCAGAAAACGTGTTTCCAAAATACCCGTATTTGTTCGGACAGGGCCAAATGAAAACCCTGCTGCAAACGTAAATAAATTAGATAGTTTTCTGGGAATTAAAAGGAAGTCAGGTCACCATTACATGTGAGCATCAGAAGTATTTAAATGTTTATATGCATAAATCTGGATGGTTTTTATTGTGGGAGAAGTGTCTCAAGGCCCTAATGGAGAATGGAGGGAAGGTGAAAGTTTATCCCAGGCCGGAATTCAAACTCAGAAACTTCTTGCTGTGAGGCAAAAGTGTTATCAAAAGTGGCACCTAAAAAGTGTGACTTTTCATTTCAGCAAAATTAGATTTTGGAGACAAAACTAATAGGACAGGCTCAGATGAAGGCAACGTTCACCGGTTTCATAATGTCACAACAAAAAAACAAACATAATGGTCTGTACAGAATAAATAAATTTCAAAAACAATGTTTACATCATGCAGAAAGAACTGAGTCCACTCAGCATGACTCATAGCACTCAGTGTAACCTCTACCACTGCCTGCGGTGTAAGGGGAGAATAAAACCTCACAGCTTTAAACAGTGAACATGCTTGAGATTGGGTAATCTCATGCCTGCAAACCGTATGAGCCAACCTCATCCAAAGGGAGATCATTGCTCCTGACTGGCAGCGCTCTGATTGGGCGGCTCATCCTGACCTTTCAGCTGAATCCTGACAGGATCAATCAAAAGCCGAAGCACTTGCTCCTTCTGCATAAACCCATTGAGTCATTCCACTCAGGCTTTGCAGCAGAACCAAACTGCCCACCCACCAAAGCCCAGCTGAGTCTAAAAAGGTGCAACTCCGTCCTGGCAACCCAGATGCAGACCTGCCGCCCTCCACCAGAATCTCTAAAGAGCTATTGAAATGTCTCTATGTTAGAGGGTAGGGGTTTCTTTTTTTTTTATTTTTTAAAAAGGACATTTAATGCTATCCAACAGACAGGAATTGTAGAAAAAAAAGACAAAACTCAGCCACCTGATGTTGTAATGGAGCAAGCAGAGTACAAAAGCTGGAGTAAAAGGTTATTCATTTATTTGGCCAAAATACACCATATTGTTCTTCCAGCACTACTCGCAAACCAAAGGGAGATTCATATCTGTGTAGAGCAGTAAAACTGGCCTCTAGAACTAGAACTTTATAGGCATTTGATGCACTGTAATTTGGAGGCAAATAAAATACTGTAAGGATGAAGAAGAGGGCTTCTGACTCTTTTTTATACTAAAGTTTTGGAAAGTGTGATATACATATAATTTTCATCTTAGATTGGGCAAACTAATTTTGCTGGACAATATATTGTCTTGGAAATTGTTGTGATAAATGATAATATTGACGAGTTGAGACCATTTTCATCTAATATAATGATTATGGCATGATAATGAAAGTTATCTCAAAGACTAATACATTTTTATTTTGACAGTTGAAGACTTAACACTGAAACTGGAAGCCATTGTAAATATTCAAAATAAAAAAACACAACCAAAAACAATAAATAAAAAGGAAATAAAAACCACACACAACCAAAGCCATACATAAAATGGATTATGAAGTCTCCGTAAACAAAACTGCCCTTCAAAAAATACTAGTCGCTCATCAGAATGGAAATTATTGAGTACACTTTGATTTATCGTATAATTAATTGCTTAATTGCTTATTGCGACAGGCTTAATTGCTATAATACCCATAAATAAAATCTAGTGCGGCCAATTGCCTTAAACAAGAAAGCAAATAAGTAAATAGAGTCTAACTGTTCCCTGAAGGTACCAAACATTTGTTAGAGAAAAACCAGGATTATGAAAACCCAGGAACCCAGCAGACAGGCCAGGGAGGAAGTTATGGAGAAAGTTATGGCAGGGTTAAGATCTACAACAATATCCCAAGCTTTGAGCATCACATCCCTGTTCAACCCGTCATCTAAACATGGAAAGAGGATGGGCCAACTGCAAATCTAACAACTGTTAGTCATGAACTCCAAGACTCAAGCCACCACTGGGAAAAAAGCTACAAGAAATCCCTTTTGCAGTTTCCCACAAGTCAGATGGGAGACACATCAAGCATGTGGAAGCTCTGCTCAGTTAAGACCATATTTGGACTTCTTGGTCTGTGCACAAACAGCATCTCCATGGTGAAACATGGTGGTGGGAGGGATATGAAAGCTCATCAGAGTTGATGGATGGATGCCAGGAACTAAATACAGGAAAATACTGGAAGAAAACCTTTAAGACGCAGCAAAGGCCTGGAGACTGACATAGAGGTTCACCGTCCAACAGGACAGTGACCCTAAACATGCAGCCGGAACCAGGAAATGGGTTATAATGACCATGCTACTGTGTTTGACCTGAATTCATTTAAAAATGTTTGTCAAGATTTGAAAACTGTTGTCGACAGATGATCTTAATCCAACGTGATTGAAACTGAGGTATCAAATGGGAAAAACGTTCACTTACAAGATGTGTAAAGCTTTAAGAGATGAGAGTTTTCAGCACAGTATCGGCTAATTTCAACTAAATACTCAAATGGTTTTTAAACTTTTATTTGGAAACAAATTGAAAATGTATATTTTTCCTTTCTGTTGATGATTTGAAAATGCACTACATTAAAATTATATACAGGTTGTACCTTTAATATAACAAAACTTTAAAAAGCTGAAATGTATGAATCTTTTTACTAGGTGCTGATTGGGATGAATTTTGAAGATAAACAAATTGTATTGTTTTAAGATAATAAAACAAAGCACAATGAAGGTTCTGCAAGACCTATAATTGACACAAAACTTGTAAAACTGACCGCTGCGCCCCATCTTCTCTGCACACGCTGACGACACTATAAAGTTTATTATCAATGTAATGAGATGTACGTCTGCTGAGCCCTAATTAATCTTCTGCCTGCGAGACAGAATAATGACATCATTGACGTTCCCTCAACATCATCACACATTTCGGTTTGACATTTAGAAGTGCTGACTTTTTCCATCTAAACTGGATTCGGCCCAACAAATTTAGGATGCTTCCGAACTCAGATGGGGAGTTCTCTGATTTACGAAGCGGAAGATCACTAGAGAATCATCACCATCAGCCAAGAGGAAAATCAGACGATTAAAAACATATCAGTTCTCCTGTGCGCTCATCACTCGTCGACCGAAGTAGTAATTCAACAAAACACTTGAAAAAGTAAATGCAAAATGGTTCTGCGCTGCATGCAGAGGGCCTACTGGAGAATGAATGGGTTTTCTCTTTTGACAGATCATGTAGTGCACCGGCCCTAGATGAATTTCGCGCTTGCGGTACAGTAATAGCCTAACAGATGACGGTTGTTGGCACAGCCTGAGTAGTGGAGGGGTGTAAGACAGTCCCTTATGTCACATGGGAGAAAGAGAGGGATGGAGAAGAGGGAGAAGAAGAGTGCTGCAGTGCATTGGTGTTGTGCTGTCTCTTTAACTACGGTCATGCTTGACAGGAGCTGCTGGATCAAACTACTGTAAAATCGACAAGGCCAGGGATAGCTGTGTGGCCGGCTGCCTGCTTCCACACTGTCCATCTGCACTCATGGACACGTCCGTCAGCCAGGAGGAGAGAGATAGAGGAGACGCTGTGGAGGTAGAGAGGCATGTGTGGGTGGTTCATCGTGACGGGGGTCGACCACAGTGAAGGAGAGAAAGTAGAAGAAGGAGGAAGACTGAAGGGAGGTGTGAGTTTAAGGGAACGAATGAGGAAAAAGAAAAATATTTTGCCAAGATAGGAGGCCCATCGCTGCTGCTGCTGCTGCTGCTGCTGCTGCCTGCCTCCCACTAACTGCCTGTTCATGTGAGCCGGTACTTGGCATGACTGCAAATGGATCGCCTGGTACATTAGCTGAACACTCTCTTCAGAGTGGGCTTAGATGCATCTGCAACTGTTCAGACCCCTCTACTGTTCCCCATTCCCACCAACCCCCACCCCCCACACACACACACCCCAGTGTTGATGTGTTTCTCTCCACAAATCAATGCCAAAGGAATCAGCCCTCTTACCACATATTTTACCTCTGTATGTTGAGTCACTGTGCAGCAATAAATATCACACAGTGTTACATAATCACCTCTAGTAACCATGGAGCTTCCAACATATAGGAAAGACGGAGTATCTGTCTGGAGCACATATAGGAAATGCATTCATGGCATTCGACTAATTCATTTTGGCTTCAAATGTAAAGTCAAATTTGACTGATTTTTTTAACTTAAAGTGGTAGTTCACATTTGTTCACATTATCTGCAGAGTATAACTCTCATTGGATAGCTGTCATTTATCCTGGAATCGGAAAGTAAAGGCTTGTCTAAGCATTTTTCTGAAATCCAACAACAGCTGCTGCCGATGCCGAAACCGATGCAGCAATCAGGTTTACAACGGCCGAAACTAAATTCCTGTTTGCTTCAAAGTGTGACCTGAATTTTAAAAGAACTATAACAAATTAATTAATGAAAACCTTCTTAGCACTACCGCAGAAGCCAACATCCGCAGTCTTCATTATTGCTGCTCTTGGGGTTACAACCAATCAGCACCGAGGAAAATAAACGGCGCTCCTTAATTGGCTGCATTACAAACACCAAAGTGACAGGTAGCATTGCTGCTAGTTATTTCAGCTTTGTAAGTTTGATTTTTTTACACTATTTTAGATATGCTTTACAAAAAAACAAAGAACAAACACAAAATGGTGGATTTTACGGGAATAATTTATAGATACGCTTCACAGAAAAATATGCAAATATGTGAAGGGTCAACTGTACCATGATTTGTACAGAAAGCACTTTGTAGCCATTCAATGAGCGTCTAGTTGTAATTTTACAGTATTAAGCTGTTTATCAGCAGCAGCATTAATGAAAAAGATCAACATTCCTTAGACTGGAAATTGTTTTCACTAATCATGCTTTAATATATTTTTATTGTATGTGC
Source organism: Brachyrhaphis roseni (assembly GCA_903066815.1). Taxonomy (NCBI): domain Eukaryota; kingdom Metazoa; phylum Chordata; class Actinopteri; order Cyprinodontiformes; family Poeciliidae; genus Brachyrhaphis; species Brachyrhaphis roseni. The sequence continues at coordinate 27,017 of CAEFZY010050923.1, forward strand.
TACTTTAAAATGTATAATCTCTACCAAATTTAGCATTCACAAGAGAAAAAATGCTCTACCGAAGCATATTTAGGTAGTTTAGCTGACAACTGGCTTTTAGTCAGCTAAACTACAACTGTTATATAGTGGGAAATAAATTCAGGCAATAAGAAATTAAATGCACAAAAACGTCAACAATTTCTGAAAGAGTAACACTGACTGAAATGTATTTTAAAAATCTCTCAGCATTTCTGATGCTGCAATTTCTTGCCTTGGTTTACATTGGGTGCATCCACACAACTTTTTACAGCAAAACGATGTGTTTAAAGACAGAAAAATGCGAGCATTTAGTTCTAATACACTAAACCTGCAAATCACTTCTCAAAACCAATGAAAGGGGAATAAGCTATAGTAGTGGATTACTATTTACTCACCTTTTCAGGTTTGTATTACTCTGTTTTTCACATCAAAATTTGTGGGTTTTTGGCCAGAGACGAAATGACAAATTGCGTGGAAAAGAGACCTGGAAAATGTTCAGTATGGTGAGCCTTTTGTGCTTTAAACATCCTGAATTTGGAGATGTTAGCGGCCTTTTTAGAAATATTAACATTAAGTTAAGGGTCTACAGTTATTATAATATACACACAGAAACTTCTGTTTTTGGCTAACTTTGCTAATCATTTGCATACAACCCTAAAACGACTTTAAAATATCTGGACATTTTTGTCTCTGTATTACCATCATAGTAAATATTGATTGTTCTCTCTCTCATACACACACATGATGTGACCTCTCCTGCTGTTACAAATGAATATTGATCGCTCATAACAAAAAGGAAAATAAATATTCTAATATCTTCTTAAAATGTTCTTGAATAAAACTCCAAATCAGATGGGAAAAAATTTGGAGCGGCACGTCAAAGTTTTAAAAAGATTAGACATCAGGAACTGGTCCCAACATTTGATTGGTGCATCTTGAAACATAATCCAATTTGCAGAACGTTTTTGATGTGGGAAGTTTATTGTTACTTTTTTGTGTAAAGAGTAATTATAATAGACACAATTAAAATTAGTAATATACTTTTGTTTTGTTTTTCTTTGTTCATGCATGAAATGGATTCAAACTGACAGAGCGAAGTAGAGAAACTAAGAGAAATACCTACTGCTGGTAAGATATTGATTGCTAACAACTGCTCAATGGAAACTATCACTTCAGGGTATAAAATACATCATGTTCTAAAACCGAAACTTTTTATAAAATTACAATTAAACTGTTTCTGTCATTGAATCTTGAAGGATACTACATTTCTTTACTGAAAACAAACAAAAACAAAAATTTCACAATATTATCCTACATCATCATTAGTAATAAACACATTAATGTTGCTACTGTGAAATAATTAGCAAAACGGGAAGAGTAGGCAAAACTCTCTGCAGGTGTTCCCAGCTGGATAAAACACGATTTATTCCTAAAAAGGACAAATTATTGCAATCAAAGAGAAAAAGTACATCACTGGCAGATTTTGAAGGTGCGGCACTGTGCTCACAATTTCCTGGCAGTGACTCTCCAAGTGGGCTCACACACACGCACACACACACACAGTGGCAGAGCATCTCACCGACCAGCATTATGCAACTAACTTCTATAGATGCATTTGCACAAGAGGGCATTTTGGCTCTTATCTGCTGTGCTCTGAGGGAATAAGAAGCAGAGTTAAAAGGAGGAGAGCAGGCTGCAGCCGTTACATTTGCTCTCTATTTTCATGTGTGGCTCAGATGTTGACTCCAGGGTCACTCCATGGTGTTTCTTTTTTTTTTTTTTTAGTTTGAGATTAGATATTTGGAGGCACAGTTGATTTTCCTCAAAGGATAACAGGTCTGGTGATACACACACTCCATTGGTTAGCTTCACCCTCACATGCAGCACTCCTCCACGCTCTCCTAAACCCACACACAGATATGGCAGGTACTCACACAAACCTGGACACCCCTCAGTCCTTCACAGCTGCTCCCAAACTTTACGCTGCCCGTTGCACCTCATTCTCATCTGACTCTCCTCATTTATTTGACCCTCTGATCACAGGGACACACGGTGCAAACTGAGCGATCCAGGCTGGGGTGGATGTGAGGCGGCTCACTGCAGCACGCCTGCTCACATATAGCATTAGTCACAGTTGCAGAGCAGCGATACTGAGGGAATCTGGCTTTTACCGTACATTGAAGCGCCTTTCACCCACTCACGCTGGAGTGTGAGGGAATGAAAGACCAGCAGCCAGAGAAGTGGTCATCTACATATTTCAGTGGGCCAAACTTTTTTGAGGCAGGATGGAGTCCATTCAGGTCAAAATCCTGCAAATATCTAAAATAATAAGGGCTCAATTCTCATAAACATCCTTTAGATCACGTTGTTCTTTTCTCAGCGTTCACCACACAGGAAGTGCGTGGAGATCATCTAACAAGTGTCTCTACAAACTCACTGGGAGTGGATTTTTCAAACAGCATCGGGAACATTTCTGCATGTATTCATCATCAACGCAGCACAGTAGCCCTACACTATGACAGCAGCGCACACGCATCCCTTATTACGATACTATAATTGCGGCATGCACACCGAACAGACGCTGCGCCGGATCTCAGTGCGCGCCTGTTTGGGCATCTATCTACCAGGCACTCTGGGCTATCTGTGCGCACCTGTCGGCTATGGTGCCTGCTTACATTTCCATATGACAGTCAGGGAGGAGAGGGGCACAGAGAGAGACAGAGTGCGGATGGAGGGAACGGGGGAGGAGGACAGAGAAGAGAGATGCAGTGGGGTGTCAAAAATTAGGAGGGGGAGATCTCCGGCTTACCTTGGAAGGGAACATAGGACATGTTCCAAAAGCATCGGACGTGGGGCTTTGCGTCGCGGCGGTCTCTCGGTGCTCAGTACTAGGGAACCAAATTACAAAATAAATCTGGAATTAAAATAAATCTTTAAAAAAAAAAAAAAAAAACACGCGATAATACTGCTGGTTACGGCTGCAGTCGAAGAAGAAGAGGCCGATATTCCGCTGTGATAAAAACTGGCATCATAATCCACGACCGCTTATAAAGCGCCCGGTGCGAGGTGCATAAAAATACAGGATGCGGGAATATGGTGTGTGTGTGTGTGCGTGAGTGCGTGTGTGTACGCGTGTTTATTTGCACGCTGCTGCTGAGGTGTGAGGGTGAAGCACGAGCGAGTGTGTGTGAGGGAGAGAGAGAGAGAGAGAGAGAAGAAGAAGGGAGGAGAGGGGAGGATCGTGCACGCGCGCGTTTCTGTGTGTGGGCGCGCACTCGCCCCAATATCTATATAACTGAAATTCAACTCCAATTCTGCGCGCGCCCCTTGAAGAAGACTGAGGAAGACGATGATGTTTGAGTGAGAGCAAATTCACCGCTTCAGGCCGGAAAAGTCAAAGTCTGTCCGTGTGTGTCCGTGAGTGAGTGCGTGAAGATTATGATATAATTCACTTAGCTCATGATCAAAAGTGAGGAATCCAACATCAGTGTGTTACATTGTCATTTTTGTGGTTCCTTTACTGAGATCTAATAAAGTTAATAAATAATAAATTAATAAATGCATTACTAATTCTAAAATGAAAGAAATACTATAGAAATTTAAACAAATATATTTGTATATATAGAAATTACTGTTAATATATAACCACACATAAAGTTAAAGTGCACACATAGTAAGTAAATAACTTCTGAAAAAATTACATAGCATGTCAATTGTATCCTAATTTGATTAAACAGTCATGATTATTTGTGTTCATGTAATCAGAAGGTTTTTATTGTTATTATTTCATAACAACATCGTGTTTCATTACAGAATAACTTCACAGTATTTCAAATTGCAGTTTTATCATAATAATGTGTTTAATATTGAAATAGCTAAAAGACTGCTTGGATACAATATTTGATAAATTGTTTATTTCAAGCATTCGCACTCTACTTATTATTAATGTATTTGCTCAGTGATATGAACTTAGCTGTCATTCTTTCTTATGTCTGATGTATGTTTTTATACTGAGATATTAAAACTCAGAGAGACTGATGGAGACATTATGCTATGGTAAAGAAAGAGTCACAAAAATGTGGGTTTATCATAAATCAATATCACCATCACAATTTTCAGCGATATTAACTGACTTCTGTTTTGATTATATCTTTTAAAAGTTTCCCTATGAAAAATATTTTTATTTTCACTGCATCTGGTTGCAAGTATCAACATCATACAAGTTAATTAAATGACATATGGTGCCTAAGTACAGGGAAATACTAACTAACAATAAACCCGGTATGTTTCAGAAAAATCCCATTAGAACTGTAAACGACTCAGATCACTATGATCAAAATGCCAAAATATTCACTGCAATATATGGCTCAAAACTTGAGTACCATTCAGGACAGCAGGTGCACAAAGTATTCAGTAATCTGCTTCCAAACTACAGTCAGAAGCTGTTTGAAGTTAAGAACTATGAATTAGAAAGTAGCATACAGTAAAACTAATTAAAACTACAAAAAAAAATGGTGGTAAACAGATAAAGTGATGTTTGATCATCATCACTGACTGTGAGATTGAATCCTTCCCTAACTCATGTAGTTTAACATTTTTATAATGGTGTCTTATTCCTTATCTGAATTTATTTTTTTCTGTCATTTTTTATTTTATTTTTGACTTTGGGTTTGATTAGATGTGATAGCTAATATTATGAATGTTTTACATTTTTTATCTCTAAAGCAAAAATCATTCAATTCAAGTTGTAAGTGAGCAACACTGTTAGAGAAAATTAAATTACATGTAAACAAAGCCTACTGAGCAGGTCGATCCACCTAAATCAAAAAGATGTTTCTTGTTAAATTCTTAATATTCTTCACCTTGTCAAAACAAGGCCACTGTTTCTCTGCTTGACTTTCATGTTTATGCAGCAGACAATAAAAGCCAACTTTAATGTACAAAGGAACACTGGCATATTTGATATTTGAATATCATTCAACTAAAAATAGGCTGAAATCAACTTTATGAAACTGGTGAGCCAAAATGGCGCCATAAACTCGCTCATGATGCGTTTACGCTATGTAAAACTTTCAAACTAATTTATGCTAAAAATATAATGTTGTCAATAACTTTGTAAGCCTGTGCGAACGTGTCCAGTTGAATTATTTTTTATAATAACTAGCTTAACGTTAAGCTTCTTAACGTTGGTCTCTGTTAGCTTGAGCTCTTAGAAGTATACTTCCGTTTTTTCCGAAAAACCTAACATGAGCCTGTTTTAAACCAGCATAGAAAGCAAATTAATAAAGATAAACACGTTAATTCAAAGTCATGTACCTGTATATATGTTTGGTAAACATGCCACCATTCGCTGGTTCCTGTTTGGGATCCCTCAATCACAATTCTTACCGTTTTTTCTTGGAACATCGTAATTTCACAGGGACACGTGAATGCAGCAGAACGAAGAGGCTTCCTTTAGGATGCTGAAGCGTGAGCTCCATCTAGTGGTAAAACCTTGCCACTGCAAGAGAAGCTTATATTTAAGAACTGGTGTTAAATACTAGAAATATGTAAATACAATTCTGTGACATTGGGAGAGTACAGACTGGACCACCATTGTATCTTCTGGATGAATATTTAATATTTTTTTCAAAGGATGAATATAAAATTTTGCATTCATCCAGTGGATGAATGTTAAATAGTGCAGCAGAAATGCAACCATCAGGAATTAAACAGGACAAGCCATCAATCAAGCCATCTATGATTTACTCTATTCTGCTTCTTGAAAAATTTTTATTCAGACAAGTAATAAAAATGTATTGATTTATAAATATCATGTGATTGCATGTTTGGTTTTTAGCAAAATTCAAGAAAATATCAGTGCAACTCATGAGCCTGCAGACATATATTCACATCAAAATGACAACAATAGCAGAAACATTTCTGGAGAGACATATCCCAGAAACAAAACAGAAATGTTGTGTTATTTGTCTGAATTTTCATTATTTGGCCCATCCATTCGTCTGGAGGTCTGGCGCAAACACAGGATGAACATCTGTCTTTTCCTGCTGGCAGCAGCCGCAAATTCTCAGCCGCACACAAAGTAGCTAAACCCTCCTTCAGGACAAACTTGGCACTTTATCATCCCCATTTGAATAATTTACAAGGATGTTCACAGTTGGATTTGGTTTTCATTTTAAAGAACAATACTGGGGATTGTTGGAAGTAAACCAAAAAGTTTTCATCAGTGTAATGGGTTTGTGTTTTTTTAAAAAACTCACCAACTTTCAGGTTGTGTAAATCATGGAGTAAACTCTGTTTCCAAAGTTTCTGCAAAACCATCAACTAACAATTTCTTCACCTGTTTCTGATCTTGAATCTTGCAAAGATTTGTTTGGATGTTTACCATGAGCAGGACGTTTTTTCCTAAACACACCACTAAGGTAACACCTTAAGGAGAAACAGTCAGATGCCCTATAGTTGCCTAGTTAAATCTAAATCTCAATCAAACTGGTGTGACTGGGATTTAGATTTAGTCTAATAGTTATTATGGAGGATTATTGACCCCAAGACGCACTGTTTGTTGGATTTCTTGAACTGATACTTGGAGATTATTTTGTGGTTGTTTTAAACTTTTTTAAAATCTGTTCCTCTGACTGTTGATATGCACAGGTTTGGGTCACTAACTGTTATCTTGCAACCATTTCCTCATTCATGAAGATCAGCATTAATCTCTCTTATTTAAAATTATAGTCTTTTGTTTCCGGTTTTGAGGAGTTGGTTAGAAAAGGTGTCCTATTAATACCATAGAAAAATTAGAATTGTTGATAACTAATCCAAATTTTTAAACATTGATCAACTTAAAGAGGAAAAGCATAGGAAATCATCTAAATAGAGGTAATAATTGTGGCATCTGAGTTTTCAGATTTCTTTCTCCCCCTGAATAAAAAGATTAAAATGAAGTTGAGATTTTCCAATATTTTTTGGTAATGAAAAAGAAAATTTAATAAAAGTCACATTTAGTGAAAGAATCACTTTGTTTTATTTATTTTTTTCACACAGTCTCAATATTTCCCCATTTTGGGATCAAGGTATCCATAGTGCAGCAGGAAAATAAACATTTCTCAGGTAAATCATAAATTAAAAACTGTAAAATACAAAAGAAACAGAAAGTCTTCTAGTACCATGTATACCTGCAGCAGAGTATATACAGTATATAAACCCTTAGAACAGTTTTTTCCTAATAAGGGTGAAACATTGATAGATTATCTGGAAGTTGAAGTCGTTTCCATCATCACTGTAAAACATGATCAATGCAAAGGCATATTCCAAAGTTATAACAGTACAAATATCAGAGGAACACTAGCAAATAGGAACACCTAGTACTGAGGTTATAATGATGTCCAACTGAGGTGATACTATGAGAAAAACCTGGATCTGAACCATGTTTAGATTTTTTTTGTTCTTTACACACCGCCACATATTAAATACACATCAGTCCTGCGTCTCCTCAGTACAGACCCACGTTGTCCCACTCCACCAGGTACTGCACCTTCCCATCTGGAGTCACGCGTCTTGCCAGGATCCTCACGGCCTCCCCTCCTCCAGCCCAGCTCCGGGCCACAGTCCCGTCGCCCCCGCCCACACCCACACCCACACCCATCCCTGCTCCACTTCCCGCCCCACCACTGCCTCCTCCGCCGCCCGCGCCGCTCTGATACGGAGGAACGTCGCGCAGGATGAGGGGCTCCAGCTGCTTCTGACCTGGCTGGTGCTGGTGGTTGTGTTGGTGGCTGTGGTGGTGGTGCTGGTGGATGTGATGGAGGTGGGGGGTTCCGCTGGAGCTGAAGGGGTATGGGAAGCATGGTGGAGGTAATCTGCAGGTGTCCTCCATGCTGCGAGAGCAAACAGAGGCAAAGATGTGAGCAATACAAAGTTTTTGACAGTAAAAGAGCTACAAACTCTCCCACTAGGGAATTATAACAATGAATTGTGATAAATGGTGATATTATTGTTTTGAGACCATTTAGAAGTTTCAAAACAGAAAATATCAAAGATATGATTCCATTAATGACTTAAAAATAGTCCTGTGAATCATAAAACTGTCAGCCAAAAGGTTAAAAAGTGAATTTAGAACCTGTTGTAGTGATGAAGACCCCTGGAGAGAGGAGTGTTCCCATTGTATGTTGTGTGGTACAGCGCATACATTCGCTTGGGAGGGGGGCTGTCGATGAAACGGACACAACATGCACATCATTAAACTGCAAAAGAACTAATGATTATATCCAGATGTGGGTAAAATTGTTGTTACCGTACTTTCTGGACTATAAAGCGCACCATACTATAAGCCGCATCTACAAATAAAGAAAAGAAAAAAAAAAAAACCTAAAAAAACCTGGAAACGTACATATATAAGCCGCTCTCGGTTTTCCATAAGGACGCAGAAGAGGGCGTTAAGCGCTTTGTTTTTTGATTTCCAATTTTGACTTCCAATGATTCACTTCCTGCTAAAGATCCCACTGGTGGTTGAAGGAAAATCCACGGAAAAGCAGCACCGGGCAAAAAGCCGCATGGTTCAAAACGTGGGGAAAAAGTAGCGGCTTATAGTCCGAAAAATAGGGTAATTAAAAAGCTACCATTGAGCTAGGTAAATAAAAGGGATTTAGGCTTTATTTTTATTGAGTTATGTTAATGTTTGTACTCCATATCTGCTGTCATTTGAAAACAATTTAGGTAAAAAATATTATTTTCAGTCCTGATTAATTGAAAAAATATGATATGATAAAAATTCTCTGTTTATTTGAACCATGCAGTGAATTTTTTCTGTAAAAAGCTTTTGTTGGGGTTTAAACGTTCAGGCAGACTCATCCATACCAAGCCCTGCTTAGAAGGCTAATTTAAAAATGACCAGATTAAATGATTAATACAAAGTAGGATAAATAGCATTAGTAAAACAATATTTACAAATTTAAAACAACACACTAATAAAAAATCCACAATCAAATAATCCAGCATACTGAAATTTAATCCAAAGGATCTTATATTAAAGTGACACAAGGTAATAAACAAATACATCCTTATTTTATTATTTTTAAATAAAACTGGAAAAATAAAACCAAAATATTAAATACTTTCAGTGTGTAATAATGTAATAAATATCCCAATATAATAAAATACTGCTGTAATTGTAGATAATGTTTAAAAATTTAAACCCATGTAATTTTATGTTAGTAAATTGGACAAAAACTCAAGGGCAGAGGAAACCTTACCTTGGATCCATCTCCTCATCCAACTTCCTGGAGTTGTAAAGGTTGGCTCCTCCCATGTAGCCATGGCAACATGGCAGAAGTTCCACTGGGTTGGCAGCGACCGGTGGAGGACAGGCCTGCGAACAGAGGGGTCAGTGTGAGAGGTGTCCCAAACACTGACACCTCCATGAACTCCTAACAGGAAGTCAGTTTGGGAACATCTGGAGGGAGAATGTGATTCAAGGCAGAACATCAAATTATATTTTATGATATCAGCGTAAAAAATGAACAACTGAGCCGGAGCTGTTTTACAAAGAAAAATGGGCTACAATGTTACGTTCAATATGTGCAGAGCTGGTAGAGATGTTGGATGTTCAGTTGCAGCTGTCACTACTGACTCATGCACTCCACACTTTTTAAATTTGTAGAAAAGTTACAATGTCAGGCGTCACTTTCCTTTCACTTCACAATTATGTCCCACTTTGTGTTGCTGTAGTATGTAAAATTTTAGTGTGCATTCACACCAGCCTTGTTTAGTCTGCTTTAATCAAACTCCAATCCGTTTGCCCAGAATGTCCGGATGGTTTGGGGAGCTGTGAATGTATGATCCATCTCTGATGCAGACTAAAGATGTAAACTCTGATCTAGTCTTTAAGTAAACTGATGCAGTTCGAATGCATATGTGAACGCTAAGTGGGCCAGAGAACACTCCAGAAACAGGAAGTGAACTCTAGCGCAGGGCATTCTGGGTAAATACAACCAAAACAAACAAAAAGTGGCTCACGGTCTTTTACCAATGACAAAAGAGAAATCTTACATCTGCTAGAATCTGATGCCACTCCATTTTTGTTTAAATTTTGCGAAGAAGTAAGTTACGTTCATGTCTTCTTCAGAGATTTTGGAGTTGTTTCTCTCAGCATTTTTGCAGTTTTTTCCACACAGTGCAGTGTGAAATAGAACCAATCAAACCAAGTCTACTGGACTACCAGGCAGGAAAACACCCTTAAATATAAGAAACAATGAAGTTTGTAGTGGGGACATGACAAAATGTGAAAATCCTCATGGATTATAATTACTTTTTTCAAGGTGCACTATAGTAGAGTAATTTTATCTATAAGTCCATGGTATAATTATCAAAATTCTGTGGATAAAAATCCTGAAGCATTTTCATATTTTGCAGAAATTGGAGCCAAAAGGGTTGACAGATCTGCTCCCTTTCCATCCCATCATGTGGTGAAGTTACTGGTTAGTAAGGCAGCTCTCTGTCTCCCAACAACTCACAACAAGTACAAGCATCAGGATCATCAGATAGAGCCATCAGTCACAGGAAACATCATGCATGAGGTCGATTTCTCATCGCTGGACTGTGACATAGCGCCACGCCGAGCCCATTATTATTCTGTAGCATGTCTCTAATGACGGAGGACTATTACTCAGAGGCTCCAGCGAACGTCTGTGCCTTTAAACGCTGGTGCTCTGTCAGAGTTGCACTGTCAAGGTGCCAGCGCCACCTGGCCAAACTGTAATTGACTGCAAAGTGCGTTTGGAAGTGATCCCAGGCCATCAGCATTCCTACCCATCTCACTTTCCTCACTACATCCAAGAGCTGCTCCTCAAAGACGGGCGGAGATTAGCATCAGTCAGAGCAGAACAATGAGGCCTGGATATGCCAGAGGAAAAAAAAGGAAGAAGAAGCAAGAAAAAAAAATGAGAGCTCTGCAGAGCGTATTGTTCCAGGATTACAGTATGTGCACATACTCAGATCAGAGTGATGAGTAGGAGGAAAAAAGCACAAGGAGCATTCATAGTTAAGAATGCGGAGTATAAATAGCAACCACCACATGTGATGGTGCTTGTTTCAGAGCGATCCACCGGGAATTGGCTTTGATGATAATGATAAATGCGACACTGAACTGCAGGTGTTGATGAAATACAAGAGCAGGTTTTGGCAAGATTGGATTTGAATTATACATTTTACCGGAGCAACGCCACGTCTCTCACAGCTATTATTAATCTATCTGTGTACCCTCAAACATTAGCATCCTGCAGGAAAAAAAAAAGAGAACCTCAACAGAGGCACTGAACTGAGGAAAGGAGTAGAAACCGATCTCCACGGTGAAATGAACCTTCGTGGCGTCGTCTGACTGACAGGTAATTTGAGTTGCAGAGAGCTGTTTATCTGGCTGCAGTAAAAAAAAAGAAAAAGGAACAAAATATCAACGAGTTTGGTGTCCCACACCTCCCCTGCATCCTCCCTTATCCTGAGACAGAGGCGCTGACCTGTGTCTCCATGATGCGACGCTTTGATTTACGTGACTCCGACCCCCCCACTCTCCTCTGGCAGGGCAGTGACAACGGGCTGAGGACAAGAAAAACATAAATTAGTATACAAGAAAAAACACCAGCATCATTTCTTCATGTGTAATTTATTACAGTGGTGCAGGACAGAGTATTCTTTAGTTTTAGCAGCTGAAACTAAAGAATGATTTAGAATGATTATGAAAGGAACAAAGTTTTACGCTTTTTTAGGAAAACAAAGGGATTCTGACTGTTTACGTTTAGTGACACATTATGTGAGATTTCCAGAGTTTCAGCTGAAAGAAGAGAAGGAGAAAAAAAAAGCCTTGCTGTTCTCAATCTGACCTTCTGCTGTGGGTGATGCTGATAGGCGGATCGGTGACGAGAGGTGACGAATCAGACGTCAGAGGAGGCGGAGCTCGGACCTGCAGCCCGAACAGACACTTCTTCTTCTTGATCTCCTTTCCAGAGACAAACCTGTATGGCGGCAGAGGAACAGAAATGTTCTTTTCATCATAATGAGTTCACAATGCACTGCAACAGTAATCATACTTCACTTTGTTGTAACTTGTTAAAGAAATGTAACTTTAACAAAAGGATAAACATAACATCTTCCTAAGCAGTGAAAAAGTTGAATGAAGGCCAAATTAATCTGATTTGGGTGGCATCGTTTGATGTGTAGCCTAATAGATTCGTCCACCTGAGTTGCTGATCTTTGTAGCTCCTCCAGATTTACTATGGGCCTGACTGCTCTGGTTTACAGTTGTACCAAACTGATCAAATGTAAGCGTTTTATCTAAGCAAATTGGAGTAACCGGAGCTTAGGACAAATGCATTTCTTACCGCTTTAAAATGATATGACAGTTTTTGAGCCTCTATCAAATAAAATCCCAATAATTTTGGCTGGAACATGACAAAATGTGGGAATGCAGCTTGAATATGGGGATGAACAGTTGGAAAGCACAGTAAAGCTTTCTAACACAATGTTCTTCAGCTCCTGATGAGAAGCAAGACGTGGGAACACTTCAAAGGTAGTGACTCTGTAATTAACATGCACATAATTAGAAGAGACTTCGCCTGGAGAAATATGCTGTTTTATTTGACTGCAAGGTTATTTTTAAACAACATTCAACGAAAATTTACTTGAAGCACTTACATTTTCTTCAGTTCTAATAATTTAAGAGAGGTTAGCAGAATTCTGTGCTGCTTACAAATCAAAATAATCTCTGTAAGTCTGTCAGATTCATTTCCCTGCCTCTTTATTCAAAGTCACACGTTTCGCCGCAGCCCGTCTCCTCATCACTCCGGTCATGTGCGGCTGGTGTTTATTCTTCTCCTTAAACGCGACGACTCACCTGTCCTTGTGAGAGTTGAGAGCGTTGAGGAGATTGTGACAGCGGTCCTGCCTCGGCGTGTCAGACAGCTGCAGGACGGAGACGAGTGAAAAGAAATCAAAGCAGTGTTCACGCAGCGGACAACGCACACCGACTGCATACGATAATTTTCTTTTACAGCCACTGACAGCTGTGATGCTGATATGAGAAATTAACTGGTGCAGCAACGTGGCAGAGAGGGGAAAAAAAGCTGTTGTTCTGCGGTGACAGAACGAAGAAAACATTTCAAGAATGTCACTTGGAGTTGAAAGGAGAAATCTCAAAAATATGCAGAAAAAACTCAGTTTATATACAGCCTCAATTTTTCATATAAAATCAATCTGTGGTTCTGCCTTTTGGCCAGTGATACCAGTGTTGTGGTTTTTAATCTTTGGAGTTATTATTGGTGATATTTCCACATCTATTTCAGATCCAGATCAAATAAATGTAACAAGTTTTATTAGAGCTACGTTCACTTTCTAACAAAACTTATTTTAAACCTACTTTAACTGAATTAAGCAGAGGAAAAACCGTGAACAAGTTCATCTGAAACCACCACAACAATCTTGTGTTTGAAATAATTTTCTCCCTCTGGTAGCAAACCACCAAATTAAATCAAGACAATCAATCATCAAGACCTTCAAGTTAAGAGGTTGCAGTAATCGCCAAGATGTCACCTTCTAAGTGACCTAAAGCATCATGTTGCCACCAGAGCAGAGCTTATTCAAACTGGCAGCAAACTGGGCTTTTTTTTAACAAGAAGGACAGCAATAGTGTCATCTGGTCAAGAAAAAAATATAAAAACAGACTGAAATTTTACAAGAAATTCAAAAATTGGAAATCATATCATACGATGAATTTTCTTTCTGATCATGGAGTTTCTAAACCTAAGGATCAGAATTTCTCTGCAACAACAATCCAGAAACAATCTGATGATGATTTGTGGATTTTTCAGTATAACTAAGAATAAAAACAATAATAAAGTGGATCAAAAATCAGATCATTGGTATTTTTAAACCTATGATCTCAAACCCACTGAGAACCTGTGATCCGTTTCCAAAACATTCAGTACACTCTAAATTTGATTTATTTTAATCTCAGTGAGTTTTTACACAAATTTAATGAAAATTAAATGAAAAAAGTAAAAATGTTTTGTGTTTGAGAGAATTCAGTGCAGCTCAATAAAATAAATAAACTTTAAAGAAAAGCCTCCCTCAAGAACTACGGATCAAGTCAAAAAGACTGCAAAGGAAGGAACATATAAATAAATGAGACATTTCTGCAGCATTGTATGCTTATTGTTTACTTAGGATAATAATGAAGTAACTATAAGTCTGATTATTCATCCATGAAGCAGTGAAAATAAATACAAAAGGAATCCTTTCACTTCAGCTTTTCATTTTTCGTCAAATAATAACCACAAACGTCAATGAATTTAAAAAGGATTTTATGTAACTGAGTGAGAAGTAGTGCATAATTGTGAAGTGGATTTTGGCATGTATTTTTATTTAGCCCCCATTTTTCTGACACCCCCAAATAAAACCCAGAGCAATATTTGGTTTTAGAGATCACCTAACTAGTAAGCTGCAGAGATGCACAGCTCAGGTGGGATGTGTGTGTCGGAATAATCGCCATGACCAAACGTTCTTCATTATGAAACATGGTGGTGGCAGCATCATCATCTGTAGTGAGACTTGAAAATGGATGTCCACAGAAGCTCCATTGTGACCGGGCTTGAGCTGTTCAACAAGGCAGAATGGCCAAAAACATCTGTGCCACACTTTTCAGATTTTTATCAGTAAAAATAAAAGGTCAAAATGCATGTCCTTTTTCTTCCACTTCACCAGTATGAATTATGCTCAGTTTTTCTACCAAATTGAAGTTTGTGGTTGTAACGTGACAAAATGTGGTGAAATATTCAGCTGAAAGCAACACATAAACATTTCAAATACTAGATAAATAACTTCAGGTGAACAATTTAAAGAGAAAACTAAAAGCAAAGACGCTCAGGGTCATTCAGCTGAATTTTTATAACAGAAGATCATCAAAGGACTAAATACTTTAACTCTGCAGTGTTTCCCTAAGTTCCCTCAGAGGTCGACTATTATATTTTACTTTAATGCTGCTTAATAAGCTTTAAATCTCACTTGTAAAAAAAAAAAAAGAGGAAAGAAAGGGAAGCCTGAAAGTATTTCACATAATTTCATCATTGTGCTTAAACAGGGAAATATCAATACCGCGCCCAGGAGCAACGAGTCCCAGTTCTCGTTGGTGAAGGACAGGATTTCATGGTCGAAATCAAAGTATTTCCTCTTACAGCACAGCGAGAGGTGGTACAGGACTAAATGAGCCAGGTCCACCCTGCAGTTAGAGAAAAATACTTTGTTAGTGTGGTTAAAAATATTTCCAACTTCATTTCTGATTTGTTATTGAAATTAAAAATCATTTCTAACCAAGTCATGGGCAGCCTCTGGACTGTCTCCGGTCCCTTTGTACAAACTGAACACTGGAACTGATAAAACCTGAAATAAACACAGAAAAAAAAATCTGTTTTGTTTTCTTCTCTGGATAAAAACAAAATAGAGAGAGGTGTATCTTTTTAGAAAATACTGTTCAGCTTTGAAATCTGACCCTGAAACTTACTTACATCCTTTTATCTGCATGAAGGTCACGGTGAGAAACGAGGCGCCTACATTGTGAGACGGCTGCACACGTTTACTATTCTAACTGTAAACTCGATCTTCGCTCCTCTTCCATCACCTGCTCTGCAGATGTTCCTCCCATCCTGTCAGTCTCGATTTAATCCCTTCTTTTCTGCTCCCACTCGCACAGTTTGGTGTCAGGATGGGCGTAAAAAGCCCCACAAAGACGGATAATTATAATGATAACTTCAGTGGATGGATGTGTTTTGCTACGTGGAGCAGATGCTCTGGAGTGTGTCACTTTGAGTTGAAGACGAGCCGTTGTCTTCGTCACACTGTGAACATTAACATGCACGCTCACTAATCATTTAATCTGGAGGTAATTAAGACCGTTTGTTGACAAGTGAAGCCGTCACGGCGACATATTGATCAATTTTATTTTTCCCTCAGACCAACATCTAGCTCTATGATTAACATGCTAATTAGGAACTTTGAATCATTGTTTGTTTTCGTAATAAAACTGATAAATAGTTGCTGTTTCTAGCTATTTAAAAAGTTTTGTTTTTTGTTATAGTTACTAAACAAAGGTCTCCAGGTAAAATGTCAGATTCTTTATGATTCAATCTTAACTGAAAATCAAATAAATCTGTTGGGAGGAAAATAATCAAACACAACAAGCCCAAACTAATACGTTGATTCAGCTTCAGCTGCAGCAATCTTCTATTAGTATGAATCTGATTAACATGAAATAAAGTTCAAGAGTTCTAGCTAAATTTTCCCAACTTCCAAATTTCTACTCTTTAGTGAGTAAATTATTTCTTAATATTGATTTTAAAAAAGTACTAGATTATTTCACTTATTCCTCCCATGTTATAAATAAAATAATTCCATTAATCAATATTAAGGAATTACTTACTTAAAACAAGCTTCTATAAAAAGTCATTTGTAAACTAGTTTTGCCTTGTTTCTAGTCTCCTAAGGTATTTGCACTAAAAACTGGACCAAAAATACTTGGTAAGATTTTGTGTTTCTGCAGTTCAAAGCTGAAGTTTGCAGAGATGTTACACAAGATCAGTAAGATTTTAATGTTTCAGTCTGGAGCCGTGTAAAAAAGGTCTCTCACTGAAAAAAATGTGGAACAACATTGACCTCACATAAACTGGTATTCAACGAGGCTGGCAATCTCCTGTGTTCTGTTCTGTATCTCTTGTAAAAAAAAAAATCATATTTCATATTTCTTTAAAAATGATCTGCCTGAGCTAAACTCTACCTGAACCCATATGTCTGACCTAATGAGAAAGGTTGTGGGACAGAACCATTTTCTTCTAAAGAAAACATTCAGAACTGGATGTAACTCATGCAGCATCGTCTCAGGTTGGATGCTGCATGTGAGGTTTGTCAGTGAGGTTTGACCTAAAATTTTCAGACCTCTAATAGAAAGCTTTAAAGTGGGTCTGACTCACATCTATATCAAAATAAGAATAACTTCAGGAGAAAAAAAATAAACATAAAAGATTCTCTCATTTTCATCTCACACCAAACTGCCATCTTGAAAGAGATTACAATCTGCAAATTATTTAAAAATTACCAAACTTTTGGTACCCAATGCTATTTCTTTCAGTTAAAGGGACTTTACTCTGCATGCTTTCATATTGTGTATCATATTAAATACCTTCACGGTTGAGAAAATATTGTCTCCAAGCTAAAACATTTAAACATACAGGAATACAAAAAGTGTGTCATGATTGTGTGAGCTCCACCAAACCTGAGAGATGCTTATTTTCCCTCATTAAGCTGTTCATGATTTATTTTAGCTATATATATATATATATATATATATATATATATATATTTTCCCTAAGTGAGTAACATACCTGTCTCCATACAGCAATGGCTTTAATAGACACTGAGTGCAGGCCTCATGGAACCACTGACCACAGCTGCCACACTGCAGCATCTTCAGGTTCCACCTGCAGCCCAACAACAACAAAACCTATCAACAATAAACCCACCAACAACTGGACGTGAAGAGACCACTGCACCGGACCCCAATGAAAACCTCATGGTTATTCCACCAAATATTGAGTTAAAACATTAACATTGTTGTTTCTAAATGAAGATGAATTTGTTTCTTTGCATTATTTGAGGTCTGAAAGGACTCCATCTTTTTCGTTACTTTAAATAATAAATAAGTACTAAATTTTGTCAGTTGTCAGTAGTTCATAGAATAAAAGAACAATGTTCATTTTACTCAAACATATAACCATAAAGAGTAAATTCAGAGAGCTGATCATTTTGCAGTGGTCTCTTCATTTTTTCCATAGTTGCATACACATCACCAGATTAATTCCTGAAGTTAAAGAGTGTAAATACAGACAGCATTAGTTGGCACTGCTGGTAGATATGTCTGAAAAATTCAGAAATTGATATTTCATTTCAGTAGATTAATCTCAGATTGTATCAGTCATTGTTGATAATTATCCAAATCAACACGAAATGGTTCCTTCTTGGTGAGTTTATTAATGTATTAATAATGTATTCTTTTACTCTTTTTCATTGTACTTTTGTGCTATTTCTTAGAAAATCTCCAGGTTTTGGTTTCTTTATCTTCTCAGCTCCTTCTGAGTTCATCAGTTTGCTTTTGTTGAATTCACGTTCACCTGGAATTATCCAGTCCATTTGTGTCTACCCATCAACACTTTTACCAGAAGAGCCAAAAAACATGGAGGGTTTTGCAGTCAGAATTGGCCCCACTCACTCTCCAGGTCCGGCGCAGTAGCAGTAACACTGCTGCTGGTTGGTCAGATGCTGAGGATCCCAGTCTAAGGATGACAGCTGGTAGGGAAGCCGGAGTTTCATGAACTGCATGAGTCGGGCGAAGCGTCCGCGTTTCAGAGCTCCGCCTCTCTGCAGAGACAGTTTCAGGACAGAGATGGTCGCTTTCATATCGCTCTCATATCAGTAAGCAGATCAGGCTCGATTATAAGATTGATCTTTATCTCATTTCATCGCAGGTCAGCTGTGAGAGATGGAGTCTGAGACCAGATCAGAGGATCTGGACAATGAGCTCCGCTCCATTGACCGATTAATAATGAACCGACTTCTCTCTCATGTCTACAGAAACAGAGCACATGTGATGGATTGATTTTTAATGTGCTCCTCTCAACTCCACTGAAGCATAAATATAAATATTGACTGCTCGTGATTTCTCTGACATGGCGCGGAAGATATTGAAGTCAACACTGAGAAATTCAGTGAGATTCTTGCTCCAATAAACACATTTTGCGGCTCACACATTACCATGTGGATAGATATATTTGACTAGATTTCTTAGCTCGTTTTAAAAAAAATGTGAGACGGGGAGATTAGCAGCCTGACCTTGGTGGTGACAGCAAAAACACATTGTCGACAAATCCAGGAGTCGCTGTCAGCTTCTGGCTCGATGGTCGGCGTGTGGCACTCCGGATGATAACCTGTAATGGGAGGAGGAGGCAGAGCGTTTAAATCGTCTTTGCAGGACAGAAAGCCTGAATGATGGTAATAACAGGCCTGTTCCATTTTCACTTCTTTAAGAGGTCATTTCAGAAGCAATGCAAAACATCCAACTGTTGAATTTGCATATAAGAAGGAGAGTTTGCCAGCATTATTCCAGAAAACAGATGGTCAGCATCTTTGCTTGAGCATGACATGATGGTAAAATCTCCCACTGTGACCTGCTGCTACATGGTGGCTCTTTGGATTTACTTCAGCTGCATTTATCAAAGTTTTTAGCATTTGTACATTCTACCAGATCAAGAAAGGTTTTTGCAGTTTGACATCAAGAGCTTTACAGAGAAACAATGCCAACAAAGGACTGCACATTTGTTAAGAAATATGTTTTATCTTTGTTGTTATATTTAGCTTAGATTATTAGTGAGAGATATTACATGGTCTGTTAAGTCTATGCAGTGGACCCCCCCCCCTTATTCACGGTTCAGTATTCGCAGATTTTCCTGTGGAATGTAATTCCAATTTATTTTTTGGAAAATTCACCAGTTCACAGATTTGTTTCTCAGAGACATCTAAAATATTCAAAAGCACCGGTTTGGACTTCTCTGCCCCCTCAACCCGACCCAGGATTAAGCAGAAGATAAAAAATTATGTATTTATTTTGACAGATTAAATTAAGATGTAGTTTTACATCTTAAAACTACATCTTAATTTATGGTCATGACCATAGACCTCATCTATGGTCATGAGCTTTGGGTCATGACCGAAAGAACGAGATCGCGGATACAAGCGGCTGAAATGGGTTTTCTCCGCAGGGTGGCTGGGCTCTCCCTTAGAGATAGGGTGAGAAGCTCAGTCATCCGGGAGGGACTCAGAGTAGAGCCGCTGCTCCTTCACTTCGAGAGGAGCCAGTTGAGGCTTGGGCCTCTGGTCAGGATGCCTCCTGGACGCCTCCCTGGTGAGGTGTTCCGGGCACGTCCCACCAGGAGGAGGCCCCGGGGAAGACCCAGGACACGCTGGAGGGACTATGTCTCCCGGCTGGCCTGGGAACGCCTTGGGATT